>JANTPZ010025785.1:0-12890 GCA_025593235.1 Vachellia pachyceras
CCTTTTCCTATTGCATTGAAACAACATTTCTTCAGGCAAAGCCACTGCTTAGAGGAAGGAGATACCCACAATTGGTGGATCCAAAAATCAGCAGCTCCTACGATGATCAAGAACTTTTTTCGTTGGTCCAAGTAATTGAGAAGTGTCTAAGAAAGAATCCAAAGGAAAGGTTAACAATGAATTGGGTAAGGTTTATTGTTTCTAATGTGGCAGGCGAAATTGAAAATATCTGGAAAATAATAATTTTATGGTCCTAAATTATTATAAAAACAATAAGATAAACCCTTTGAACATATTATGTCCAAAAATAGATATTGGATATAACAAAATTGTGAATTCATGTTACTATTTTCACTTCAGCTAAATAACTAATTTGTGAATGTCAAGAAAATTAGTTAAAGTAGTTAGTGTTAACAAATCTGAGTTGGTTTCCTTAAACATCCTCTTTAATATATGCATTAGAACTACATCATGACGAAAACTCCCTTACTATATGTAATTAATAACATATTTTCTAGAAATAAATTACAAATTTGAAGGGAAGGGAATTAAATAAACCTCTTACTTACTTCCTACATTTAGGACCGGAGGTAGTAATTTAGAGTTAAACGAGCATCTCAAATCCACACTAAAACCGAAACTGCTGCTCAAGACCTCACATGATGTCCGGTAATCTATATAATTAGCACATTGTGGTAATTTCGTATATGCAAAGAGACTATAAAGCCCTTTTCCACCGTGAAGTTTCATAGGGACTTTGTGACTTTGTTTTATTTCAAACTCTTTTCATGTATTCCTACGTTGAGGATTTCTTATGCTCTAACTAGAAGTTCCTTCTCTTCTTTCTCCTAAAGTTTCTTCTTTTATCCAAAAATAAAGAAAGAAACGGAAAGTGACTGGTTGTTATTTGCTTAATATATATTACAGGTTATCTCAGCATTGCCATGCATAGTTGATAACAAAACACCTCTATCTGAGGACCACATGACAGAAAAGACACACTTGGAATGCCCTTTGAACAATGAACCTGGCTCACGAGATCTCAGAATATCATCACAAGCAGATAACCTAGAGGTATGTTATCAATGAACTCAAGAACACACCAAAAATGAAACTACTTCATGTCCTGCTCGCTGCTTTAAAAAATATCCAATAATCTACAAAACTAGTCCATTGTGATACGCAAAGAGGCTATAAAACTCTCCTTTACCACGAAGTTCGGTAAGGACTTTTGTTATCTTATTCTGTCTTGAGATTTTTTTTCTTCCTGTAATTTATAGATAGAGCATTTCTTATCCTCTAATCACACGTTCCTTCTATTATTTCTCATAAATTTTCTTCTTCTTTTAATTTCCAAAAAGTAAAATCGACTGATGTTATTTGCTCGATGTATTTGCAGGTTATCCCAATAACTGAGGAACCCATTGTAGAAAAGCCACACTTCAAACGCCCTACAAAAGATGAATCTATTTCACAAGATATCGAAGTATCACCAAAAGTAGATAACTTTGAGGTATTTAAACAATGAACTCAAGCACACACCAAATTTTAAACTACTTCATGTGAAGTGATACCTAACAATCTACGTGATTAGATCATTGAGATAATACCTTGTATGAAAAGAGACTATGGCTCGGTTTGGCAATGCGTTTTGGGGAGGAAAAAGAGCTTCCAATAGGGTGAAATGCATTCAGTCCAAAATGACCCATTTGGTTAAGAGTTTAGACAAAATGCAACCCACCATGCAACATTTTTCATTTTTTATCAGTTTATTTTCCCCTAAAATTATCACAATATATAAAATAATATACATATACGAACATATATATTATTTAGCAAAATTCATGTCATTTGAAGTCATTTTTCACTAAAACTTATTTCTCAATCATTTATCAAAACGAGGTTTTCTTTTTACAAAAAGTTACTTCTGTTACTTACAATTCAAATATAAATCACATAACATCTTATAACTTCTACTTACTGTAATTTTTATTTTATCAAAAAATTATTTCTTCAACTGTTTATTCAAACGGACTTATATAAATCTCTCCTTTCCTGCAAAACTTGATAGGGACTTTGTTTTGTCTTAAACTTTGTTTTTTGGATAAAGTAACATTGAGCTACCTAATGTTATTTTCCAAATGCATTATGCATCCAACATCCTAATCTTGTTTATAATTCTAAGCATCCAATGCCCTAATGTTATTTTCCTATTGCAACCAACACCGTAAATAAGATTATAGCATCAAGGTTTTAGATGCTATTGGACGTCAGATGCAACTGGAAAATAATATTAGGGTGTTAGATGCTACTATATTCTCTTTTTCCCTCTATTTTCTAGATAAAGGATTTTTTTTATCCTCTATCCAGAAGCTCCCTATATTATTTCTCATAAACATTCTCTAGACAAAAATTGACTGAAGTTATTTTCTCGATATAATGCAGGTTATCCCAGTAATTGAGGACCCCAATATAGAAAAGCCAAATCCCAAACGCCATTTGCAAGATGAATCTGATTATCAAGATGCCAAAGGATCACCACTACAAGAAGATAACTCAATTGATGTTACTAGTAAGGAAAGAAAGAACAATGAAACTTGCAGGAGGGACAATGAGGACACAAATGTCTGTTCAGAGAGCACAGACCACATAGCTTATGCTGCAAGCAATGTAGAGCCACAAGAAACAGGAAGACTGAGCCCTAAAATACAACAGGAAAATCACAGCAGGCGCAAACCATATGGTGGTGCCAAAACCTTTTATCTTGAAGGCGCCAAAGAATACACAGTAGATGAACAATTTTTTAATTTAGGTAATCGGTTTTGAGGTGATTGTTCTAAAATTTATAACTCACTTATCTATATATAAATATATATATTATTTCATTGATACATTGATGCTATTAGCCTATGACAATCTATAACTGTGAATGCTGAGACATTTTTGGGGCCTGAGGTGAGGAAACAATATCATAAACTGTTGTGATTCCATTAATTATTATTTGATTTAATCCTGTTTAGGTTTTATTATTTCTTTAATTACGTGTATCCTGAGATTAGATATGGTACAGATAGTATATCTTATCATATCCTAAATATATCTTAGAAAATAAATATAAGATATTATAATCCCTAAGAGATATGGTCATTAGGATTTTAGGGTTAGTTTATGTCTTCTACTTGTATAAATATATTGTATTCAAGGTTTAATCAATGAAATAAGATTAATAGAGGCAATAACACATAGAATGATACAAAACAATACAGAATTGAGTTTGAGCAACACAAGAACACTGGTTGATTAATAAACAATTTTTTATATTATTTTTATCTTTTTGGTATAAAATTTTCTCTTAATTAAAAAAAACACGTTAAAAATACTTCTCATACAAGTGACATGGCGTTCAATAACACATATCATCTTGCCTCCATATACTCCAAAATTGGCTTATTGAAAGGTCAAATAATTAGAAATCAGAAAGAAAAGGATGATGAATCCAGTTTTGAGAGTTTAAAGAGGACGAATAGGATTAAATGGGAAAAAAATAAGGACTTAAATCTTGTTTTTACTTAATTAAATAGTACATTCCTTTTTTTCACCATGAATATTACAATTCCTTTGATAATATTTTATTCTTCATGAAAATGTAATTTTTAATCTCTTTTAATAGATAAACCATATATTAAATTTATTTTGGTTAACTTAACAGATAAACCATATATTTAAAATAATAAAATATTAAATTTAAAGTATGTAGGATTTATATAAAATATATCTCAAGGAGATCCCTTTCTTTTACCTCAATCTCTGAACAGTCTTGAATGCAATGTTTTGAGCTGCCAAGAAGAGTTTTCCCCCATTAAAGCTTTATATCAAGATACTAAAAACCGGATCGGTTAATAAATCAGTCAATACAATAGCTTAAAAGTCACTGGTCCCAACCGGAATCAACTCAAAATTAGACAAGTCATCATAATTTAAATAATATTCAATTAAAAAGTATGAATTTACAAATATATAGAAAATTCATTAATAAACCACATATAATCCAATAACATGGTGCTACTAAAGCATAAACTTAAACTTGAAGAATGTCATTTCAGACTCAACAAAAAAAAAGAATAAATAAATAAAATCTAACTCGGTCTAAAACTCTTGTCCTGCAGTTCATTGCTTTACTGGTCTTACTCATGGAACTGGGTTGGGTTTTAATACAATGCTTTAGATTGAACCAACAGAGATTTTCTTCCTGGAAGTAAAAAGTTTAGAAGGCTTTACGAGGATTTTCATTGGTTCATCAAGTGAGTGGCTACTCCAGGACTACGATTCTATTCTATTTATCAGTGAAGGAAAGCCGATGGGAAAATGAATGGTGGGGGTCTAGGTGGTTTGCGACGCCGCTGTCTGTGGTGGTGGGCCACCGTAAGATCAGCACCCTGGAAGTGGAGGAGTTTGAGGAAGAATTGTGGGACCCCTTTTGGCAAGCTTAGCCATGTTTACTCACATTGGAAAAGTAACTGAAACAAATACAAACGCGTCCTTCGACTGGTGGGTAAAGCCATGGACGTTGAAATGCATGCTGGTCTTGCATGTGAAGGCGGGAGCAAGTTTCAGATGTTGATCAGATTACGTACCATTTTCACCAGAGAGCAAGAGGGACCCAAAAAATATATGTGGAAAATGGAAGTTCTAATAAGGCTGCTGCGGCAAGATGTTGGATCTCCTCATCCTGATGATGAAGAACTATTCCTCGAGACCAAATCGTTCGTAGCACAAGATATTTTAACGTTGGGACAGATGAGCATGGATTCCGAAATATTTTACGGATTTCAAAATTTTTTTATGTTGATTTACGTGTACCGTTGGAAAAAAAAATTCGCGAACATACCCATTATTTTCTCAACCGGACGATTCCCCGTATGAGGACTATCTATGAGAAAAAAAACTAACAGAAAATTTCCTACATGAGGACCGGATCGGGGGTCGTTCAAACTCATCGCAACGTGCAAAGTATACTCCCCTATAATAATAATAATAATAATAATAATAATAATAATAATAATAATAATAATAATAATAATAATAATAATAATAATAATAATAATAATAATGTATTTAAGGACGATGAGTAGCATTTTTTTTTATATATAATCATACACGGAAGATCAAAGTGTTAGCATATATTTATGGAAAGTTGGAAGCCTGATAAATGATGATAACAGAAAATAAAGTTGGTTACACTTGCACACTTATATTTATTTTTTTAATTATTATTTTAATTAATTACAATTATTGTTGTTAAAGTATCTCAACTAAATATGTATACAAATGATAATACGTGATTTTCTCCGGTTCAAATCAATGAAGGTATAGATTGTTAAAGATTTGGTTAACGTTCAAAATTCAAACTGTGTAATTCTATTCTTTGACAACAGACTTCATGCGAAAATTTTGAAATTTTGTCAGCAAATTTTATACTCCTACCCATCGAAAAAGTATAATTCTCTTTAACATATTCATCAAAATTTTAAAAAAAATGATAGTTTAACTAACTAAATTTATCTTAAATTAAAAGGCTTTTCTAACTTTAACCATATTAAATATGATTTTGAAGGAGAAAGAAATGTAAAGGGCAACATCTAAGTATTAATTACATGGATAAAAATGAGAAATATGAATTAATTGATCTCCAAGTGATTTATATAATGGATCAAAGTTTTATTATAGAAACAACTTATATTATGAATTAAAGCGTTAATTCTTCTAAGATAACTTATAATGTTAATTCTTGGGAATAATCTTTTAATTAATAACAACCACAACAATAATAATAGAAAAAAATTTGTATGTACTGGATACAGCACGTGAGAAAAAATAAAGATCTTAAAGGAAAATTTGAGAAGATATAGGCAATTGGAATTTTTCATTGGGAAATGCATAAATAATGGGATGCACACCAGAATTTCAAATAATAATAATAATGTAATTTTGCATCTTTGTACACATGATTTTTAATTTGTTTATAATTTAAATAAATGGTCAAATATAGTGAAAAATCTGTTACGGGCATAGAAAAGCATTAAAGACGGACTTTAATACAAATATAAATTTCGGAGATTGTGGATCGCAATTTCACACACATTTGCTTTTAAAATCTCAATTTCGCCTCTCTCTCTCTCCCCCCCTCCCTCCCTCAATTTAACCACTCTAGCTCATCTTTCAGTTTCAGCAGATCTCACTTCTCTCTCTCCCCCCTTAATCTCTCTGTCTCTCTCTTCTCTGACCTTCAAGTCTCACATTAGGTTTCGCCGTTTCTGATCAAGAAAAACAGTACAGCCTCCCTGATTAATCGGTTACGTTTTTTTTTCCTCTTCTTCTTCTTCTCTGACGGCGGACCCAGGTGGATTCTGACGAAGAAAATAGGTTACTTTTTTATCAACGAATCAAGTCTCATGAAGATGATGGGGTTTGCTCTTCAGGTGAGTGCTAAATTTCTTCAATCTTTTTCTAGCTCTTTGATTTTCGCACTCTAATTAAATTTCGACGACGACGACTCTTCAGATGATCGAGAACAAGGAGAACCAAGGGTTCGAGCATCGAGAATCTTCCGACGAGGTACAGAAGATGAGCGAAAAGCCGTTTTCGTCTTACTCGGAGCTCCACGAAGGAAAATCTAAGGCTAAGATCAATGGAGCTCCAGCTTCTTCTGCTTTAGGTTCAGGTAATTCATCGGTTCGAGTTTGTGATTTCTGTGGAAGACAGTTCACTTCTGGAAAAGCCCTAGGAGGTCACAGAAGATACCACATTCAAGAAAAGAGAAAATCGGAGGCTCAGAATCAGGCTCAACAAGATAAGGTCGATAATGGTTATCGATATCCTTCAAATAATCATAAAACCCTAAGAATCAAGCCCAAGGATTTTGTCATCGGCGGCCACGAAGATGATAATAACAACAATCTTATGAAATCGAATATTGGGAATCCCAATTCTTCTTCTGCAAGATCTTTCCGTTGCTGTGTCTGCGACAAGGATTTCCCATCGGAGAAGTCACTGTACGGCCATATGAGATCTCATCCTGAGAGAGAATGGAGAGGTATGAACCCTCCTTTCACTACTACTGCCGGTAATAACGCTCTAGCTTCTTCTCCTTCTTCTTCAGCAGAAGAGTTGATGAAAGTAGAAGTAGAAGATCATCAATCTCACGATAAGAAGATTAATAATGGATATTCATCTTCAACCCTAGAAGAATCATCATCACCAGTATTTGTTGATCTTTCTTCATTTTGTTCTGGAAGGGGCTGGCTTAAGAAAGATAGAAGAGGAAGAGGAAGCATTGGAGCTGCAGAAGCAGCTCAAACGCTCATGTATATATATCACTTTTGTCGTACTCTTCCTCGTCCCGACCCTCCTGAAGAAGAAGCAGTAATATTACCAGTCAATAAAAGGAAGAAGAATGTGGAGAACCATGTCGCAGCAGCTGGTGGTTCTTCTTCTTCACCAGATGGAAAACAAAGCTTGGAGGGTAGTGATGGTGATGATGGTAGCGGTGGTGGTGGTAGGAATGATGAATTGAAGGCTTCTGATGAGAATAATATCTGGGATGTGAAAGTTATCAGCTTGATCAAAGAGCAGAAGCTTAAAAGAAAGAGCAAGAAGATGAAGTTAGGTCAGGAGATTATCAAGCCAGAAGGAGAATTGATGACAAGAACTCTGAAGCAAGAGGTAGTGAAGTCATCATCATCACAAAACTACGTATGCGACATCTGTGGTCAAGCATTCTCAAGCTTTCAAGCCTTAGGAGGACACAAATCCAAACACAATAGAGGGAAGAACATAGTTATAAGCACTAAGGGAAAGGAAGTAGTGGAACAAAGAGCAGAAGAAGAAGACAAGGTTTGCATCAATAATGGAGCTTTATTGTCAAGTGCAGGAGTATTGGGCTGTGAAGAAGAAGGAGCGTCTCTGATGAGCAGTGAGGAGAGATTGGTGATAAGTTCGAATAAGGAGAATGAGAATAACAGTAATAATGAAGAGGAAATGGGAGGGGCAAGTAATGAATCAGCTGGCTCGAAAATGCGGGATTTTGATCTGAATGTGGCTTATGTCGCGGAGCACGATGCAACTGATGATATTATATAACTAAGGTAATAAGTCAGCATTTAATTCTGCCTAGGCTAAGCTCATTTTAGTCCATCACTGTATTTGCAGAACTCTGATGATCAATGGCCATATTGATGGAAACTTGTACATTGTTCTCAGCAACGTATTTGATTTTTATGAATTTGAGTCTTCAGGTTTAGTTGATTCAAAGCTACTTGTTGAGGCCTTACCACTCAAAAACAACAACAAAAAAAAACGTTTTATTGATTTTTATATATATAGTATGTGTAGTTCTAAATTTATTTTCATTCTTTCTTCCCAATGCTTATGTTTTAAAATATCATTTGAGGAACACTGGCCGGGAAAAAATATTATTTGGGAAACAAAAGACGAAATGCTAATTGTTAAAATAAAATCAATCATCCAAGAGTCACTCCGTTAACTTATTAAATCTGTTTTAAATTGGATATGTTTTCAACTTTATTTAAATTAAATGGAGTTTTGAAGGAAAAATAAAAATACAACAAATTATATTGAAGCATTAATTACAAGAGTAAATTTGGCAAATAATCATTAATTATTTTACAAGGAACCTATCCATTGTACAAGAGTGAGTATATTCTAGGGGTGTTTTTGTCCTTTTCATAAGATATATTTAATGTTCTTAAGGAGTATTAAATATTTTTTCATTTAGGCAGATTTAATCTCAGGTCCCAAATAAGTAAAATATTTAAGGAATGGTCCCATGAAGAAAAATATTTAATGAGAAGTCACATTAATAACATGAGGTCCTTGTATTGACAACAGCATGTGTTGTGTTGACAACGTCTCATATTGTCAATGGGACCTCTCATTAAGTATTTTTTTACATAGGACCATTCCTTAAATATTTTGCTTATTTGGAACTTGAGGCTAAATCTCCCTTTCATTTATACCCATATTCAATAGAGAAAATTACTATAAAATACCAATGAAAGAATGCAATAACTAAAAAATCTTAATAGCAAATTAGCCGTATGGACTTTTTATCATTTATAATATTGGAACCAAAAAAATCAAGAGTAATTTACATTTCTTTCCAGAGACTTCATACTAAATTTTTTCTATTTAACAAGGATAGTGAAAAAATAAAAACAAAAATAATATTAGAAATCACTTGATTTTTAGATAAATTTCATGTTTTTAATGAATAATATTAGTAAGTTTGAATTAGTTATGAATTACTTGTATTTAGGTCGAGGAAGTATAGCTCATATATATTGTGTTCATTTAAAAATACGATAGAGAAATTTTTTTACGTAAATCGAAGTAAATATGTGAAGGATGTTATCTCGTTTTGCAAAAAAATACTGTTGAACGTGCGTTTGACTATTTTAAACACTCCAACAAACAAGTTCATTATAAACTTTGTTTGCACTACTAGCCCACTAGGTTGCCATTGTTTTAAACGTAACCTAAATTCTGTTAATACTTCTAGTTGTGGATCATACATTGCATCTTATAACTAGTTTCTTCTCTAGATATCTGAAACCACATCAATTCTAAAATATATTTTAAAATTGGTATAAAATATTTGTTGGTGATTGCAAGTAGATCTTGCAAAATCAGAATTCAAAAAGTTGATTATCCTTTATCATTGATTCTGTTTTCAATAATAATTATATAATGTGAAATAATAAGAGATCGAAATCTGTTACTATCTTTAAGGTTTGAATAATATTTAATAGATTTTTATCAAACTTCACCAACAAATGACCAACATAGAGGTCTTAACTCAGCTCATAATCTGTTTTTCTAAATTTTTGTTTATTTACTATTTATCTTTTTTTAATTATAATTCATTATTATAGCGTTCTTAACGTTAAGAAATTATTTTTTAAATTTTTTAAACGTTAAAAAATTATTTTAGCGTTCTTAAAGCAAAAAAAATATTTTTAATTTTTTTAGCAAATAAGAAATTCTTTTTAGGTTAAACAATTTTACCATCATATAAAATTGATATAACTACAATTGCAAAGTGAAGATAAATCATAAAACTCAATTAAAAGGAATGCAAACAAAATAAAATCCATACATTGCATTATGGCCCTAATTATGAAAGTATGCTAAGAAATTTTCTTGGGGAGATTATAGAGAAGCACATATTATTCTCTCTATATATGCATGAAAATTTATTTATACAATTACTTCTAACTCAATATCTTGTGCAAAAATATTATTTCAGAAAAATAAATACAAATATACATGTGTGCATGATAATTAATTCAAGGTCATTTTAGACTAGTTTAGATGACAAGAGTAAAATAAGGTATGAATAGAGATGAAAGATTCAAACTAACCCTATAATATAACGCACACAAAAAAAAGTTAATTTAATGCAAAAGCTACAAGTAAACAATTAAATATGCACCCAAGTTCTTTAGAAGAACCAAGAAACTTGTCCTACCTATTAATAAGTAAAGAGGTACTAAAATTCATATGGATCATTAAATAAATCGATACCGTGTGGTTCAATGATTAGTAATCTAATCACGGTTGGATAAGGATCAACTCGTCATAGTCATAATTAAAATAATATAATTAGAACATACTATATATAAATATATATATAAAGAGTATAAATACATTGGGTCGACGTAGAAGTATTTTTACGTAAACCGAGGTAAATATGTGTAGGAGATTGTCTTATTTTACAGAAAAACACTGTTAAACGTACTTTTGGGTAAGAATTAAGTGTTTCTAAACAAGCAATTAATTCATAAGTAACCAGAACATTCCAATAGTGTAAAATCTACACATAATCCAATAAAATAAGGTAATTAGAACATTAATATGATGAACTTAAGGTAATCTCAGGAGAAAAGCCAATCTTTAGTTGTCATCAAACGTTCCATATGTAATCTAGCTATTATTGTGCTTGTTTGGAAAAATTTATTTACTCCCTAAAAGCACGTTCAAAAGTGTTTTTCCGTAAAACGAGATAATTTTATCCACATATTTATTTTGATTTACGTAAAAATACTTCTTTACTGTATTTTTAAACGGGTTCATTATTGTCTTTTCCTCTCTTTTCAACTTATATATTTAATCCTTTTGTTTTCGGGCTCGGCTAAACGGTGGTATAGCTGAGTCATTCTTTGACCTTATCAAAGCCAATAAAATAAATAAATAATTCGTCGAGGAAAAAGGAGAGAGAAGTGGCTTTTTGTTGATATCAATTATTTGACCAATAATATTTCAATTATTTATTATAATTTAAATATACCGATGTATGATTGGTTGAAATATAAGATTTAATTCACAAAAGATAGATATTATTGAAATTGATGCCTATATTCTAGGGGTAGTAAATAAGGAAACAATAATACGAATTCCTACTTCAGAAATTCAAAGTAAGTTCTCCTACTTTCCTAATATTTATGTTATACTTCCAAATTTATTTTTAAAAATGTAAAATAAAATTTAATTAAAAGGATATTTTGTCTGGCATTAAGAAATAGTTAGAATTTACGAGAATTAAAAAAATGAAATAAGAAATTAATTATATTTGTTAAAAAAACTACCTAAAATCTCATATAAATTGAATCAAGCAATCTATATATATATATATATATATCTTAATTTATCTTTATTTCTGTCATTAGTATTTCTATAAAAGTTCTGGAGTAAGGGTTGTATATTTATATGTTACATCTATCATCTAATTAAAAACCTATGCTTGTTATGTTTTCTAAAAAAAATTACTTCAAAATGTTAGATAATACAAAAAAAATATTTTAAGACGTTAAATGGATCTTAAATTTTATAAAATACATATTTTTATGAGTCCAAACGTGGTGGAAAAAGGAAGGGCTGCGATTTGACAGTGTCGGGGTGGGGAGGGAACTAATGGATGCGTGAAAACGACACCGTATAATTGTTTGTTACATATAGGATACTTCAGTTTAAATTGTTTGTCTCTATTAATAGTTATATAGAGGGAATTTATTGATCATACATAGGATTTTTTTTTTTGGCTCAGAAAAGAAATCTTTTAGTATTCAGGACCGTAGGAAATTTACAGAGCATGTCATCATGATGGTAAGCTAATACCGTGTACTATACCAATCAAGTAATTATACAATGGTAATTAAGGAAATAAATATATTTTAAATTGTTAGAATTTTGAAGTTTTCCTTTAATAAAAACAATTTCCGCTTTCAACTTTTACAAATCATTACCCTCTCTATTCTCCTTCTTATTAAATGAAAATTAAAGAGGGATGAAACTGAAAAATAACCATAATAACTCTTATATTTTGAATTCAATGAATAATTTTTCTTATTTATATTAATAGAATCTTAGTTGAAATGACCTTTTAAGTTTACATCAAATTCTAATTTCGTTCAATAGACTACAGAAATATAATTTTGATTCTTTATTATTAAAATCATTAGTTTTATTTAATAAAAAATACTGACTCAATAAATTTAATTGATGATTCTAAATTAAATACTAACAAAAGATAATTCATATAATATTTTTGTATTTTAAAATTTAAACATTACTAAAAAGGGTATAACATTAAATCTTTATCAGGTATTATCCCATCATCCCTCATCAAGCGTTATCTGGTTGAAACAAATTTGAAAAGTTGCAGCATCCATTTAAACCGGAGCAGGAAGTTCTTAAGATTTTCAATTGACATGTTCAACAACACAACATGAATACAGCAACAATTTTAAAAAGAAATTAAGAAAGAAAAGAAAGTGCACAATCTTCAAGTTGAATGTCTGGGTCCGATTTTGAGA
>JANTPZ010025786.1:0-13736 GCA_025593235.1 Vachellia pachyceras
GCAGGCCCAAGAATAGCTGGAATAGGACTAACCAGTGTTTGGATCGCGGCAAAGATTCCGATTGTCTTGTATCTGCCAAGAAAGGAGTCAGCCAGAAAGCCTCCAAGCAAGCACAGAAGGAATGATGTGCCCATAAAGTCAGTGACAATATTGGCTGAGGTAGAGCTTGGCAGGTGCATGGTACCAATCAAGTATGTCACCAGGTTGACTGCAATCCCCATGGTGGAGAGCCTCTCAACAATTTCAATCCCTTCAAGATTGGTAGAAATTAGCTTCTGCTCTTAATTAATTGTTAACTTCTTTTTTGTTAGTAATTATAATAATATTATTCTTGGCCTTTGTTAAGATGCCTATTGTTTTGGGTGATGCAGTCCTTGACGTAGCAGAACATCTGTGATCTAGTCATGAATGATGATAATGAGTAGTTCAGGGGTCAATTAATTTCTTGCCAGAGTAGCATACTCATCCTCTCTTTTTATAGCATGGCTCAAAAAACTGGACTGGATATTGAACCGGGTGAGACGATGACTCAAAGGTTGATGGTCAGATCGGAGTGAAGCCGAAGTCAAATCAACTATGTTGAAATAATATAATTTAGTATATTATGTTATTTAAGAAATTAATAAATAAAATCTAGAATATTATTTTATTTTAACCATATTTTAAAATTTTTAAGTTTAATTAAATATTAGTGATAAAAACAATTGTGATAAAATGAATTAATTTTATTTTATGTCCTTGTGCATAAATTTATTTAAATAGAAAACAGAAAATTAAATGTTAGTTTTGTTACTATATTTAAAAAAATTAATGAACCACATCATCCCACTCTGGTTTTATTTTTTCAGTGTTTCTGACTTTTAAATTTTTCTTTTAAAATAAAATTGGGACTAAAAAAAGCCAAACCAATTAAACAATTAGTTCAACTAGTTCGGACGGTTTAACCAGTTCAAATCGATACTCGGTTCAACTGCTCAGTTGAATCAGATTAAAGATTGGTTCACCAATTTTCGATATGAACTGGTCTGATTTTTTGAACATGACTTTAGTGTGCAAAGTAGAGCTTCTTCATGGTAGACAGAGACAGATTAAGGGTTGTGAGCGTAATAAACTCTCTTTAGGTGGGGGGTCCTACACCATGTGTCTTATTGATGCATGGTGACAGAAGGAGGTCCTTTTCGGCTATGGTAGAAACGTGAAATACTTTTTTTTGTGGGGGCTCTTTGCTTTCTTTCCGTTTGATAAATAATTCTGAGCTTTTGGGCAGAAATTAAAAAATTTAAAACAGAAAAAAGGATTACAGAGAAGCAGGGTGATGGGTGCATGTGTATTGAATAAAATAATTTTATGTTCGGAGGTAGAATGTCATTCAAAAGTGAAGTTGGGTATTCAAAAAGAGAAAATGTAAGCGAAAAGCAAAACTGAATCTTCAGAAAAAGTGGAGGGTAAAGTAAAGATTAAAAAAACCTATTGAAGATGTGGAATATCTCCATAATCAATCACAAGGTTCTTTATATCATATTATGCCCTTTTCCTGTATATTCCAAACAGAGAGTGACATAAGAATTATCATTAGAAGCATGATTGTTTTGTTGAGACGTTTCCCTTAGCTCAGTTTCATTTTCTGTGGCAGTCGCCACCCACAAAAAGCAAAATTATGAAAATCTAATTGACTATTATTAAAAAAAAAAACTCCTGATGACGAGAAACAGAACTCCAAATATGGATCTGGATCCTGATTCTCCTTACTAGATGCTTTGAAGACACCGAGTTCTTTCTGTTTAATATGACCCTTCACTGAAAACGCCAACCCTCCTTCTCAGCACCATCCTTTTGCTTTAAGTTGTGAGGGAAACTAAGAGTATACAGTATAAGTCTGGTGTATATGTATTCTGAGTGAAGCTGTGTGTTAATTTTTTACCAAGCACAAGATGATAAGGATAATGTGACGCAGAAAGGTGCAGTATCTTTTGTGCTGTTTAAAATATCTTGTGGTCTCTAATATGAGACCAAACATGTATTTATTTTTAAAATTTGATGCTTCATTGTAAGTCGTGATAGAGCAACTTTCAAAGTTGAGAGAGAGGAATATGAGCAATGATATTGCAACAATAGGATGAGAGGGGGAAACATACCTAGAATGAGAGCAGCAGTTACCCAACCACCAGTTTTGGATCTGTCAGCTGGGAAACCTTTATAGTCCACAGCATCAGCAACTGTCCAACTCATCTTCCCATCCTGAAATACCCGGGGGGGGGGGTTGGAACATGAGAATAATATTTCAAGTTTCAATCGCGATTGATTGAGAGACTTATCACAGGCCACTAACCATTTTCAGAGGTTTCAAAAGAAAACAGCTTGAATGGCTAGAACTGAAAGCTAGGAAGCTCGTTATTCTAGCCTCAACTCGCAACTGATGGTTTTGGATGGAACTTGCCCTTTTATAGAGAAAAAGCTCATCAACGAATACTACAATGAGCTTTTGAAAGTGACCCACCCACTATGAAATTGGGAGAGATCTCCACTGGTCCATGATGAAGGTAAGGATTAGCTTGATCGCAGTAGTAAGTGGAAGGTTGTAGGATAGATTCAAAAATTTGATTACCCAGATATTTTTTTTAAAATAATATTAACAAAATATTAAAAGTTGATGTTGATTGAGGAGAATTTGGGGAATATGTGGAATCTAAAACATGCAACAATAACACCTTATATTCTCGCCTCTCCTTTTTGGTAGGATAGATTGATTTGGGTCAAGAAGACTGTGAACCACTCTACCTTGGCTGGCTCTCTGAAGTGCTTTTCCTACCCCACATGCATGAGAAAATTTTCCTACCCTTGTGTTTTTCTGCATAGGTGGAAATAAGGGAAGGACTTTTTACTTCTTAAAGCAGTCCCCTATCATTCTTTCGACCTGAAAGCATTATAACCACAGTATTTCATTAACGTAATTATGGATTTATTCACACATGGGTAGATTACTGAATTGTCAGTCTTTTCAAATAAAAACGGTTATCTGCTCTAACTTTATTGCCTGAAGGCATAAAGATAAGATATATTTGTCGGTTAAAAACTAGTATTAGGATATATTTGTAGGTTACAAATTAGTTCAGTTCTTGTTGTTAAGCATTTCTTGGTTGTTAAATTTTGTCTATGTGACTAATCTGTGTACTCCTCGCAACATGATTTATGTCCGTAAAAAGGGATTAAAGGAACTAATGAATTGAACTGGGATAAAACGTTCCACATGTGATGCAACTTAATTATTTGGATGAACCCAAGAGACTGATCTGTTCAATCGATTGGAATGGAATCCAGGTACTTGTCTAGTCTAGGCGTAATAGAAAAATTGGGTAAGAAGAAACAAATCAACCAGGGTAGAACCGATGGTTCCACTAGTCGAACCGTCACACACACACACAGACACTTTAGTAGTTTAAAATTTGATTCATGTTTCTAAGCTATGATTTATGCTTATTCATACCTAATAAGTGTTGGTAAGGGAAGAATAATGAGCAAATACATAAACAAATATCTGTGTGTGTATTTATATTTATATATATTCTAAAATTATAAAATAAGCATATACATTTTCAACAAAACATCATGGAGGATGGCCTTTTTTTTTTACTGTATATTACTTTTTATTTTTATGTATGATTTTTAACTCTTATTTTAAACATTTACTATTGAAAATATCATAATTTACTCATGACCAATTTGACTACACTCCCACCATTGAACGTTGATCCAATGGCCTGTCCATTTTTTTCTTCAAATATTGATCTAAAAGTACCAATATGATGCATTGCTGGTTACTCCGACTAATTTAATAGTATGCTAGCTAGCAAAAACTTCAATGATAATTCTAAAATGAAACTGTCTATATTGACATAATTTTAGTACTAAATGTATATCTACACTTGATTTTTCTTTTATAAAAATAAGGTGCGTTTATAAACTTTTAAATTTAGGATTAAATTAACTACTGTGAAATGATGAATCAGCTCATCTATTGACTCCCATACTCATAGGAGTGATGGAAGTCTTTTCCACTGTGTTTCTTACCTCTTTCTCGTATTGTTAACAGTTAAAAGTGCAGAAGTTGGCAGGTATGTATGTTGATACTAAACTGTTCTTCTTACAAAGTCAAGACAATTATTAGATTTTTGAAATCCATGTAATTGACGATTGCTGAAAGAAATGGTATCCATTAGTTCCTTTTCATTTTATCATCTCAACCAGCCAACATTGATAGTTATCTTTACTTGTATACCAAATACTTTGGTCTACCTAGAAGAACCATATCGTTTGTGTTGAGATCTTGTTTAAATTGGTAGTTAGCCCCATTATTACAGATTCTGTGGTAAGTCAAAGTCTGGGAATGGATCTAAATGTCGATGAGTTTTTCAAATGCACAATCAGAAAAGAAGTTGACTATTGTGTTGACGCCCCAATAATTGAAAGTTGAGACTGTGTAGGGCCAATACAGAGTTGACAAATACTATATCAGCATCGTGCAAGTGGAAATTCTCTCAAACGATATGGCAATCAAGTGCAGGGCAAATTAGATCCCATGTGCACTGAACTGCACGTGCAGGGCACCGTCCTACGGGCTTACCAACAGACAGAAGTACGTAAATTATGTGTAGTGACCAGCCATTAGAGCAACACACAACATGGAAGGGTTGTGCTCATCTAATTTTTTTTTGGCCAAGGAAATTTCTGATGGAAGTGTGTCCAATCTCATCCAGAAGTGGACTAGCACAATCCTTGTGAGATCTCTTGAATCTTCCTTTTATTATGTCAAACATGAGTATCATGTTATTGGAGGTAATCTTGTATAAGGCGCTGTATTGGACACAAGTATCTTCCTTTTTTATTATTTTCTTAAATAATTACTATTTAATTGAGTTGGGTTAAAGAGTTAACTTGGTATAGTATACGCTTTGGCTTAGAGAGACTTCCACAGCAGAATTTGAACTATTCATGTTCTTACAAGATATGGGTAAACTCCTAGATCTCTTGTATCTTCTTTCCTGTTGAAAACTTTGAATTAATTCTGTTTCAGAATCAAATGTCCTTACTGTCTTGTTTTCTAGCTGCTCCCATATTTTTTTTTGGATCTATGGGTTAATTTAATTCTGATCTTTCAATTTATTATCTCGGACTTCTACTATTAAAGATGTTTAGTTGTCATATGAATTTTGTTTATTCCTTTTGACACTTCAGAGATCTCAACTAACTTCAATCATAGACACTTCGAAAAACAAATTGAGTCCAAGTTTGATCTGTTGGATCCTCGTATCTCATTATATGTTTTTTTTAACATTATAGACAAACATTTTAAACATCATGATTAAGTCTGTGGTACTGTAAAGCAAACTCATAGATCTCAACTATTTTTTTTTTATATTAAAAATGAACTCTTTAGAAGAGAGTTATATACCATTTATATTTTCTTGTTGCCAATTCTTATTGAAATGCCCTTAAGGAGTTCAATATCAGACTTGATCAAGAATCATGAACTGGTTTTGTGGTGGAATAATTCCATTTCAGAGTAACGAAGTTGATTGAATGGCCCTAGCGTAGGCTGTGTGCGCGTGTGTGTCAACTAGAGCAATTATGTGGCTACAAGATAGAAAAACACAATCGTTCATTTTTGTTTTTCTCTTTTCTAAAGTATCATGTGTCAAAGTTATGGTTGAAAATATGCTCTTGGTCTCATACACTTTATGAGAAAGCAGGTGTTTTGCCGAATAAGAGGCTATGTGGTTGAAGAGAATTGTGAAGCACTTGAGGGTTATTGGTGGGACATTGGATCAGATACTTCTCAATTGTCTTAAGATAAGTCATTGTCTACACTAAATATGGTGAGTATCAAAATAAGAGTAAAATTATAAACATAAAAATTGAGACAAATTAGGACCTTACATAATCAAGGGGATCGGATTAAGTGAAATGGGCCAGTCTTTTACAGCATGATGGACCAATCTCTACATTTAGTGTCTGTTAGTATCTTGAATATGATTACCTCCCATTAAAGGATACATGTGCTTAGCAAAAGAAAGAAAGAAAAAGCATACACAAAAGCAGTATTACCTTTGTCCTGTTGTTAACATACAAGAATTACTAAATTAATTTGGATAAATTAAAAATAAAATAAATTTGTTAAATTTTAATAAATATGACATGATCTTCCAAAAATACCCTTCTTAGGCTTAGATTATATGTCTATTTATACATTGGGTAAATTAGTTTGGAGTAAAAGGATAAATATAAAAGAAAAAATTGATGAAAAGCTTATATTTACGATTAAATCTAACCTCTTAACTAGCTCTTTTATTAGAAATATGATGGAGTACTTCACAATCTATTTGTACATTAGTTCGTCTCCAAATAAAACCATGTGATTGAAAAGGTTGAAGTCTAAAATTTACGTATAAGAGTATCGCATACTTTATCACTTCATTGGTACTAAACCTTGTAATTCAATAACCATCTAAAACACATAATATACAGTTGATGTTAGTATATGTGAGAGATTTTTTTTGTTGAATACATGTAAGAGTTTATAAATCTAGCGTTAGCAACTGCCATTTTCAGTCATAAGTAAATATAGGAACTTTTGTATTTTTATACAATATAAGATACTCATTTTTTGCCATAAATATAAGATACTCATTTTCTAAATATAAAACACCATTTGCATTAAATTGCACCATTTTCTAATTACAAATTTTAAATTCATGAACATTAAAACAACCTTGTCAATGGGTTAGCTGTTCATATAATTTGTTACGAAGAAGTTACTCGTTAAAGGCTCTGTTTGGATAGCCCGTTGGGAGAAATGACACAGATTCCGAGGTAAATATGTGAGAGTTTTATCTCGGTAAGCACAAGAATGACTTTTGGTTGCCCAAACGGGCTAACCAAACAGAGCAAAAGTGTGCTTGTCTTCCTTATGGACTTCATACTTAAATTTGTTAAAGTAGAAGCACACACAATTTTTCCTTAAGCAAGCTTTTCTTGTGATTTGTTATGCAAAAAGTTTAATTTTTAATTTTTCCGTAAGCAAGCTTTTCTTGTGGTTTGTTATGAAAAAAGTTGTTACTCGCCAGAGATTTCACAGGTTTGAAATGAACTGCATGTAGGTAATTCTGCTTTTCTAATTTAATCCCAGATCAGTCCCTAGAAACTTGAAGGTCATTAGAACATTAAGGTCATAAACTGAAATTTGCATATTTCTAAGTGATTTTTCTGTCATTTTATTATAAGTTGTAATATTTAAGTCCGTACTGCCACGTTAGATATTGCATTAATAGGATAAGAACACCAACATGCCAGACTTCTATGTTTTTACATAAGCATCCGTATATGTCTGCACTTTTCAAAAGATGCATATAGTGCAATAGTCTTTCTTCTAATATTTTGGTTTTGGTTGTTATGGGATATATGTACTTATTAATCTAAATTTATGTATTATTGGATCTAAATGAAAAATCATTTCCAAATAAAAAGGTTATTTTAATATGTTTTAGTAGTCTTTCATCCTAATAAACTACTTTTGGCAGAGTATTTCCTTCTCAGTTTCTCCATTCGTTTCGAAATAATTGTTATTTTAGGATTTTCATGAAAGCATTAATTATTTTTTCTACAATGCTTTAAGGCACTATAATTAATAAGATCATTTTAGTAACTTAATATTACATATTTTGAAATTATTTTTTGTTAAAGGTTAGGCTATATAGTTATTAAATTTCGTAATCTACATACACACACCTTCAAAGTAACAATTATTTTAAAACAGGAGTATAGTTTGTTTTATTTTAAGGTTTATCTTTTATATGTAAGATCATCTTTTTTACATTTTGAAAATCTAGCTAGTATGCTTCTTGATGGTCTGAATGATCTTCCTTTAGCATTTTTCACCGGCATACACGCATTTTTATATTGAAGACAGTCATGTTCAAAACATGATAGAATATTAAATATAAACACTTCTTTTAATAAAAATGTAAACATTAATTTATTATATTATAAAAAACTAAACCTCCCTCCCCTCTTCGATCTAGAAGTTCCTTTATTTAATTATATTAACTAAAGTTGTTTGAGAATATTATAGTAAAGCTTTATTTGGGGGTGGGGGGGGGAATCAAATTGTGATTTTGTGAATGAGTGAATCATCACCGTCTAATAATATAGTGGAGCTTTCTGATATTTTATCAGCAAAAAATAAAATATAATAAACAGTTAAATGTTAATATCTTGAACTGGCCAAAAAAATGTTAATATCTTGAGACACAAGTATGTATATGTGCGTGTGTGTACAGGTATAATTAATTAAATTAATACTACTTTCAGTTCTTAATATAAGAGTTAATTGAATTTTATTTAAAATTAAAGAGGTAAAATAAAATGACATATTTATTATTTTTTTAAATTAATTTATTTGACTTATGGATTGGTATATAATATACGGATACACAGAACTATTTTAGAATATATATAATAATTAAGTTATTTATTTAGCTTTTTTAATTTTTTTTAAAAATTAACTGATTCTTATAATAAGAATAAGAATATGAGGTAGTACGTAAAAACATTAAAAAAAGATATAAAACATAAAATTAAAAATGAGTAGATGAAATCGAGGAAAAGTTAAAAATATAATTCAATTCACAATCAAATATAGGTAAAATAAGATGTGTAGGCACATATTTTATAACCTTATTTAATACCCTCAAGTCTTTAGTCTCACTCAGGTAAAAAAAAAAAAGTCTTTAGTCTCACTTTATAATGCAACTTGTACTATAAAATAGGGCTTAAATTAAGAATTGAAGGAACACTAACTCTAAAATTAAATGCAATTGTTTAGAGAAAAGTGATAAAATTAAAGTGATTACATTTAGTCAGAAAGAAATGAAAGAAAATATAACAAAAGTATTTTCCAAATCTTGATGTTTCTTCAAATCTTTTAATTACCAAACCTTTTTTTTTATATTCTTGTTTGTTTTCCTCGACTCAATCGGTAAATTTAAACTGCATCTTTCAATTCAAACAATAAATATTAATATTTTCTTTCTTCCACCAAAAGAAAAATATCCATATTTGTCTTCATTCACATCATTGTGATTCTTAATACATTCTCAAATTGTTTCAAAATTTATTGAAGAAAAATAGACAACAAAACATAATAGGATACGCGGTCTATCATAGATTATGGTACATGCATCAAATCAAATAGTTTCACTATATTACGAAATTGAAGCCAAGCACCCTAAGAAGTGGGTATGGTTATCCATCATTTCTTCAATTACATACATTTTACTTACTGACAATTTGCATAAATGTAGCGAATCAATGTTTAAATTTATACTGAGAGATGTGCTGACATTTAATACTCAACGATTCCTAATAATAAAACTATAATTGATTCAAATAGTAAGTCATTTGTGTCAATTAAGATTTCATTGTTAGGCACACACATATCTTCTTATTAAAGATTATTATATATTCGAGATACTATTGAGCACTAAATATGTAATACTCTTTTAATGAAAATTCAAACATTTATTCATTACATTGTGATGAACTAATCGCTTCGGCTGGACTTAACTTTTGTTGGTCACTTTATTAAGAATTTTGAATTTGAATATTGTGTATGGAGAAAACTATAACATTATGAGAGTTCAAAACACACACACATACACAGTTTGATCTATTTAGATTTAAATTAGTTGAACCAATATAACTTTTCAACCTTTCTTATCATAATAATTGAAGCAACCGACCCTAAGAAGTTGCATGGTTCTCTATATTTCTTCAATTTTTAGAAAACAAAGACTTGTTTATTAATCAAATTAAAAATAATTGTTCAATTGCTTTATTACTTATTTCGCTTAAATAAAGTCTCAAATTCAAGTTCTGTATATGGAAAAAAAAATTGCCAAAATTAACATCGGGAGAACTTACCCTTTTATGTTTTCGAACAAGATAGATTCAAATTATTGGTTAGAACTCAAAGTGATTTTTAACAAACAAGTTGATATGATCCAAAAACATAAGAAAAGAAAAAGATATTCATTACCAAGTGTGAATGGTTTTTTTTTAAATTAAACAATTGCATTCAAATTCAATTCCAGATTGTTCTCCAAAACTTGTTTTCTTTCGATAATAATCTATAGAATACTACAAAGATGTACAAAGACTTGCATTATAGCAACTGAATGCTTTTTTTTTTAAAAAAAAAATTGACATCCTCATCAAAATCCCCAGGCCAGATTGTCTTCCAAAGCTTGTTCTCTTTTATTAATAAATGTAGATAAAGAGAGAAACCCTAGTTTCTAGATGTGACCTCTATAAAATTCTACAAAGACGACCGATCTTATCATTTAAGCAACATAGAAACATTTTTTTTCTCCTCCAAATAGATCCACCCATGTTGGCCCTGTTGACAGTTTGCTCAATATTTTGACACTTGGAACTATATAGCACTTACTAAGATTATTATATTATCATTATTATTAATATAACAAAAGTATTATGTGAAAGTGGAAGCAAACGGTGTTGAAAACCCCACAAAAGATGACAAAAATTAAAGATCGATGTGCCTTATTGGTTTAGCTTCCTAGTGTTTATAAAAGTGTTTCTGTTGGGTTCCCATCATGAGGAGAAAGTGGCTATAATTAAAAAATGTCGGAATTCACTTAGTGCAGCATATTTAGATTTTGTCTGCAAAATTAATATAATTAATTGTGAATTATTATTACTATTATTATTGTGGATTAGTGCGATAATTAACCCTGGATTGAGTTTGGCATTGTATTTTGATTGATTAATGTCAAATAATCACACAAAGTATGCAAATTGGTTGAGTTAGTGTGCTGTGAATTTGTATTATTTAATTTGTATATTATATTTCATTATATTAATTTTAAATTATTTATTTTATTGATAATCGTAATATGTCAAGTCAATAGCTCCATACTTGTGATTATTTTATGGGAAAGTTTCTCAAAAATCTTCCATTGTAAAATTTATTATGCAAAAGTACTTCAAATTTATCTTTAAATTCCAAGAGTAACCTATCTTTAATGGTATTGCAATCCTTCTTCTATTGTATATGTAACCTATCTTTAACTAAGTGCAAAATGAAATATGTTTACACAGTTGAAGATATGTTACATACAATAGGAAAAAGTTGGATTTGCCTTACATTAATTGCATCCATTCAAGAATTTAAATCTTTAGATACCTTTAGAAGTTTTTCAGCAATTAGTTAACAAGTCACTTGTAAGATTACACAAACCATTCTCTAAAGAAGATATTTGCACAATTTGATTATAATCTAACTATTAAGAACATGCTCATGCAATGCATTATTTAGCATTTTATTTATAATCATATCCATGCATGACTATAGAAAATGTCATGCTAAATATACATATTTAAACACTAAGCCTAAACTTAATGGTTTTTAATTATAAAATAACAGGTGATATATATATATATATATATATGATAGTTTATAAGTTAACTGTGAATAATTGCTTAACATTTATCGTTTTTCCCTTAAAACTAACTATCAAGTGTATATATAAATGCATATTTAATATTTTGATTGTTTTCTAAGAAAAATAGGCGGGCGGCCTCCATATATTATAGTATACACTTGTTATAAGCATTCCAACAGAAAAACCAAAAATAACAAAGCAAAAAAAAAACAATTACAATATCTAATATATATATATATATTTATATATAGCAAACCAAACTCTAAGATTAAAAATTAAGAGCATATGTAATACATGACTAGGAGAGCACTCTGATTTTCCAAGATAGTCAAAAGTTATTGTATGGAAAAGGGCCTTTAAATGCATCCATCTTCCATTGCATTGTAATTTTGGTTAGTTCTTTTGAGGAGAGGAACCCCTTTTTCTCTCTCTCATTCCCCTCCCTTCTTTTCTTACTCTAACCACTAAATCAACGTTTGAATCACTCAGATTTAATTTTATACAAAATGTTTTTTTTGTAATATTAAATTTTTCAATTAAAATTTAAAAATTTGAACCTAATTAATTATTTTTTAAATAATTTCATATTTTATATGATAATTTTTATTATCATCATATCAACATTTGAGTGATTCATATTTGATTTTATACAAAATATTTTTTTCTTTGTTGTAATATTAAATTGTTTCAATTAAACTTTAAAAATTTGAATCTAATTAATTATCTTTTTAAATAATTTGACATTTTATATGATAATTTTATAAAAGAGCAAATCAAATGTTCAAATTTGACATTTTCTAAGGTTATAGAAATGGAAGAGATGGGAAAGAAAATGGAGAGGTTCCTTTCCTGTTTCTTTTGATGAGCGCCCCCACCCATATAATATTTTTATGAATTTTTAATGAATATAAAATTTAAAATAAAATTAACTTAATTATCATATTTTTAAATTATTATTTTTAAATTACTAGTTACAAAAATCATATCTGAACCATCCAAAATTAGATTTGAATGTCTAAATCTAATGGATTGAGGCGAACATCAAGTTAATGAGTACCCAAACCAGTTCCCATTTAAAGGCCCTTTTCCATACAATAACTTTTGACTATATTAGAAAATCAAAGAACTCTCCTACTCATGTATTACTTATGCTTTTAATTTTGAATATTAGAGTTATGGATAGATGCACATAAGTAATTTTTTAAAATCACTATTATTTTTAATAAATATTTATATGTTAATTCTCTTGGAAAAATATTGGCCTTAAATTTGATATTGAAAAATATCTTGATTTAGGTCTTTCAATAACACAAATTCATGTCATCTAGCCACTTTTCTTGATTATATTATTATTTTCCTTCACAACAGAAACATTTATAACCTAAAACTCATTCAATATAATGGAGACTTCTCTTCTCCTCCCTTGAACTTTTATTTTTTCAAAAAAAAAAGCTCAGTCCTACCAAACATGCCGAATAACAATGGACTCCCCCACTAGTTTTTATTTATACTTTTTAACAGCTACTTTTATTCATACCAACTACAAAGTATATGTTGATAAATTAAAAACAGAGACAAAAAGCTATGAGGGTTTTTAATTAAAAAGTTCTTTGAGGTGTAACTTGTCCGTATATTTCTCTTCCTCTCTAGCTTTTTACCTTTCTTTTTGGAGATATTATTAATTATTACAGCATCTTATCTAATTATGATCCGAAGACATGTTAGTTTATTTCCCAAAATGTTGTGATTTTTTAAAATCTTCAGTCACAGCACTAGGTATTACAGTGCTTCTCATCCTGCAAATAAGCCTACCCCATAATCGAAGGAAAGGAATAAATAAACATTTAAAAATAAAATAAAATATGATTGCCTTAAGCAAAATGTGCAAATGGGGTTGGTAGTAGCTAGCTAGTGACTAGTGACGAATCTGAAAGTTGACTCAAAAATTTCAAATAAAAAAAACAAAGAAAGATATGAGATGGAAGAAAAAGATTGTGATCCATCTCTTGGTTCAACTATTTTCTAAAAATTCTTTTATTTAATCTCATGATGATAATAATTAAATTGTTTTGTTGCAAGGCCAAGGGTATCCAGTAATTGTGCCCTTGTGGTCCTCCACTTATTTTTTTTTTGTTTTCTTTCCTTTAATTATCTGGATCGAACAATTGTCTTCAAAATCGATATTATTTTGTTTTCTAATAATTTGATTTGATTCGAATA
>JANTPZ010025787.1:0-11890 GCA_025593235.1 Vachellia pachyceras
GCAGCCTGAGCACCAGAGAAAATTTCAACTTTGGCCCCAACCACCCCATGAATTCAGGTACTTTCCTTTCCCATCAAAAAATGAGTATTGCTATGAATCTGTTGTACTCCCTCCTATCCTATGTATAAGTAACATTCTCTCATATAAGGTTTGTCCTATGTATATTGATAAGCTTATTACTTACATGTTTTTTCTTTAAAAACAATATGAAAGTAGTAAAGCAGTACAAGAATAAAATACAAAAGAAGAAGAAAGCTAAAGTGTTTAATTTTGATATTGGCATATTAGGGATGTAGTGATAGAATATGCAGAGAAGCTAAAGCAGCTATATGAAGTGATTATGAAGGCCATGGCTATCTCATTGAAGTTGCAAGAGGATGGCTTCTTGAAACAA
Organism: Vachellia pachyceras; assembly: GCA_025593235.1. Taxonomy (NCBI): domain Eukaryota; kingdom Viridiplantae; phylum Streptophyta; class Magnoliopsida; order Fabales; family Fabaceae; genus Vachellia; species Vachellia pachyceras. The sequence goes on from JANTPZ010025787.1 coordinate 395, forward strand.
TGTGGGGACACAAACATGTTTGCGGCATTCAATTACTATCCTCCATGCAAGAGACCTGAGCACGTTCTGGGGCTGAAGCCTCACGCAGATGGATCTACCATCACTCTGCTTTTGCAGGATCAAAGTGTTGAAGGTCTTCAAATCCTCAGAGACAACAGTTGGTATAAAGTTCCCATCATCCCTGATGCTCTTGTTGTCAACCTTGGTGATCTCATGGAGGTAATCACTGTTTTTATTTTGTAATATATTATACTTTCTCTTGTTGTAAACGTCGGAACTAATTATGGAATTTTATTTGATACTGAATATAAGAGATCAACCCTCTTTTTTGTACAAAATAGTTTAAATGAATTGGGTCCTAAAGACTCATTAAGGACAGGGTATACCTCTAAGCTCAAAAACCACTTACAAAAGTATTTACCAATTTCTCACCAATGAAGTTTTACATTGGCAACTGATTTTGAACTCGTGACTTATGGGTTATGAACCAACTACTTACCAACGGAATTAACCCTTATTGACAAACCTCAATCCATTTTACTTCTCAAATTTATAATTCTTTTCTCGAACGTTTCTTATTAATTATACATAGAAAATGGGTTTTCATTAAAGGGGTGGTTTCCGAGGGTATTTTAGGAAGTGAATACTCATATTTTACAAATAACTAACTTAACTATTTTACTTAAACCTATAAATTAATTATATGTACCCATGTAAGTTAAGTATAAATTAATTTTAGGAAGTGAATACTCATGTTTAGGATGGGAAGAAGCATTATTTTGAAATCTCTACTGAGGGGGATAAATGATTAATTAGAGATATGCACCCATGTAAGTTAAGTAGTGAGGTATAACACGTAAGTAAAACATATGTTCAGCTTAAACTAATTGAAATTTACATATCCATGTGATCCTTTTAACTGTAACTATAACTTTGGACAGATAATGAGCAATGGAATATTCAAGAGCCCTGTACACAGAGTGGTGATAAACTCAGAAAAGGAGAGGCTTACAGTGGCTACGTTTTGTGCTCCTACTGAGGAATCAGAGATTGAACCTGTTAAAGAACTGGTTGATGAGTCAAGGCCAAAGTTATACAAATCAGTAAAGAACTATGGCGACATATATTATCAGGAAAATAAAAGAGCCATTGATGCTTTGAAGATTTAACCTCGGACTGCTAATTTGGTATTTAGAAAATGGTGTTTGAGAAAAGACATGCACATTAAAGTCAACTGTTACCATCTCCCCTTCTCACATGTGTTCGATCTCAGATGTTGGTGCAACCGAGAACCAGAACATCGTTGACATTGGATGTTTGTTGGTTTTTCAGTTTCTGTCATTTTCTTCTTGTTTTTTTATTTGCCTGAACTTCGAGGTGTGTTGATTTACTCTTATAATAAATTGCATTTTCTGGCAATAGAAGGGTCAATTGTTACCAGGGTGGTCATTATGGATCTATTGATGAACATGAAGAATTATTATATCAAGAACTATGAAACATGCTTAGTTATTGTAAACATGAAGACTCGTGAAATCACCACAATTTTCCATGGCATTTAGCATGGCATAACTACTATATGCTTACCATAAATCAGAGGAAAAAGATGCGAGTAATTCTGGCATAGACTTAGTTTGTTGATTTCTTGATATTACCACATTAAGGAAATTATTCAGTTGTTTGGCAGAAAAATTAGAAAAAAAATCTAAATCACATCTTAGCAAAAGCAAAACACTGTTTTTGGCAGTTCAAATCTTGTATCAATGTGAAGGCCTTATTAATGGACAATATATAAGTACTCTTTGAATCCAAAAACAAGTTATGACAAAGTGTTTTTGACCAAACCGTACCAAAATTTTTCTAAACATTGGGATGGCAGGAGCCCAGTTGGTCATGTCCTGTTCCAAAGGCACCATCTCACACGTGCCATATTAATACCAAATCCCAAATAAATCCAACTTACACACTATTGCATGTTTAATTTCAAATTTAAAACCACCAAAACCATTATTTTGGAGTAAGGAAAAACAAGAATCATCAAAAATAAGTTTGAATCGTTTCTAACATGAACCAATCATGCTCTTTGTACTTCAACATGTTGCCCACATCAGCCCTTCTCTTTTGTGTTTAAGGGCTCATTTGGACATCTGTTATGAAACTTAAGTTTTGACCAAATAAAAAAATTTTTGAGAAAAGTTATTTTGAATACAAAACCTTAATTTAAAATCTAGTTTTGAAAAAGCTATTTTTTTTATCAAATTACACTCTCTCCTAATAAATTGTCTTCCCTATTTTTTTCTTTCTCTTTCATCTTTTCTTATTACTTTTTGACTTGAATTCAGTAAAAACCAATAACTTTTCAAATACAATCACATTTCAAAATCTAAATTTTACCTTGAAATCCGTAAATGCTATTCTCTCCAAATCTATTCTCCAAAACCTAAATTTTACCTTGAACTCCGTAAAAATTAGTCTTGAACTGACTTCCGAACTGGCTCTAAATCAACATTGCTTCTCTCATATCCAGCAATCTTTGATCTCTCTCTCTCCTTTCATAATCACAAATCCTCCACAATCTCTACTATTGAATACTCGTATGAATCATACCTAACCTACATGTTACCAAAATAATGGAACCCGAATCTACCAAGAAGCAAACGGTATCTTAGATAAGAATCATCATCAACGGAACAACCAACAAAGCAAGATAATTAAAATCACAAAGTAAAAGCATGAGGGATAAAAGATAGAGAAAATCGGTGAAAAACTTCCACTTGAAAATTTTATCAAATAAAAGGACTAAAATTCAAGTATTGGTGTTTTTTGTGCATGAAACCCATTGAAATACCAATATTTTCTATGTATAAAAACATATATCCTTCTGGTCAATAAAATTTTTAAACAGCAGCTTTTCACTGATTTTCCCAAAAAGATATGCAATAAGGAATTTCCATATGCCTCCTCTCCTCCCTTCCCTCAAAAAAGCACTAACTGAATTCCATTAGCCTCCTCTGTCCGACCTCAACTTGTTCCCTATTTGCTGTCATGATTAATTACACAACTTCCCTCACAGCCTTCCTGTAATTCTTTTCCCTATCTTAAACACCGAAGCTCATCAAAAGGTAAACTATACATGAGCAGCATTAAAAATATTCAAAGGGCCAAAGAAAGGCCATAAAGAAAATAACACAGTCAAGCATGTCTATAAGCCAAAATGTTTGTAAGAGATTGAAAAGTATCGTCATTATCATCACCACCATCATTGTCAACCTCTTTACGAGGAAACTTTTCTTCCCTGAAGCATCCTGATGAAGTATCTCAAAGGGGAAAAAGCAACAAACTACCATGTTTTGATTGGGGAGGAGACAAGTTTTGAGAGTGAAAGGAAGGGGGGGGGATCATCTGCATGACAACTGTGATAGGAGTAACAGAGAAAAGACACTGGGATTTTCCATTTTCTTCCAATGAAACAGGAAAATTAAAGCTTAAAGAGAAGACCGCCATGGGTAGCGAAGAATGGGGCAAACACAAGCGACTCAACAGCCATCAGCTTGATAAGAATGTTAAGTGATGGTCCAGATGTATCCTTGAGAGGGTCACCAATGGTGTCACCAATAACAGCTGCCTTGTGTGGATCAGATCCTTTAGGACCAAGGTTTCTTGCATGTTCTGTCGCACCAGCCTATCACACCAAATATTTATTACAAAATCATTCATTAGATCATGACCACACTCAACAATGTCTGCTTATTATACATATCCAGCCACAATCTCACCTCAATGTACTTCTTGGCATTATCCCAAGCACCACCAGTGTTGGATGCAGAAATTGCAATCTGTAAAGATGGTAGAGAAACAAGTTCAGAGCAATAGAAAAATGGACAACCGGCGAAGATTACAAGATGCTTGTAAGTTGCAATAATCTCACGAAGAACTTATGTAACACGGGTAAGGGGAAATAGCAGTATCAACAACATACAGCATTATTGAATAGCAGAATTATAAAGACTTAGGATAGCTAGGTCTATTTGAATGAAATGAACCAATATTATAGGGACCATGACAAGTTTGCCACTAGAATCCCATAAAATCAGCAATTACATTAAAATAGATGATGAAGGGATTTATGCAAACAGTGGCTAATAAGGGATGTACCAAATATGATGAGATTAACATCAAAGCTAACAAGCATCTTACCATGGGAATGCAGAATGCAGATACAGAACTATAGAAGAGAGAAATATAAAGGCAGGCCTCTAATTTCAAATTTTAAGACAGATGGAAATGAAGGTATTTCGCTAGCCATACACCCAGAAAAGGTACAAAAACATTACCTGTACACCAGACACAAGGGATCCAGCAAGAACACCAGAAAGTGTTTCTACACCAAAAAATATCCCAACAATAAGTGGTGTAAGCATAACAAGAGCACCGGGTGGTATCATCTCTCTGATAGAAGCATCAGTGGAGATCTTAACACATGTCGCATAGTCAGGCTTGCCAGTGCCCTCCAGCAAGCCAGGGATGGTGTTGAATTGCCTGCGTACTTCCTCAACCATCTTCAGAGCTGCACTTCCTACACTCTTCATTGTCATGGCAGAAAACCAGTAAGGAAGCATTGCACCCACGAGTAAGCCAATAAAGACCTTTGGAGTCAGCACATCAACTGTGGAAATATTAGCTCGGCTCACAAAGGCACCAAAGAGCGCCAGAGAAACTAGAGCAGCAGAACCAATTGCAAACCCCTGCAACATTATACAAGAAATCCGGTAAGTCTGACAAATGCTTTTATGAACCAAAATGTTAGAACAGAAGGAAATAAGAGATAAAACCCAGACCTTTCCAATAGCAGCAGTTGTATTTCCAGCAGCATCAAGGGCATCCGTTCTCTCACGAATTCTGTGACTCATACCAGCCATCTCAGCGATACCTCCAGCATTGTCACTGATTGGACCATATGCATCAATGGCTAAGCCAGTGGCCATGGTACTCAACATCCCAAGTGCAGCAACAGCAATACCATACATGGCAGCAAAGCTAAAACTAACAAAAATGCTAACTGCAATGGCAAAAATAGGAATAATGACAGATTTGTATCCCAAGGCAAGGCCAAATATAACATTAGTAGCAGCACCAGTCCTGCATGAGTCTGCAACATCTTGCACAGGGCTGCAAAAGCCAACAGAAAGAGTTTAAGTCCAAGGTACCAACCAGATGCAAAAAGGTGAAAGTGTAAAATGAATTTGCTCACCTATAAGCATTGCTGGTATAATACTCAGTGACGAATCCAATAACAAGCCCTGCCCACAGACCAACAGCAACACACAAGAAGAGCTGCCTGCAAAAGGAAATCAATCCCATGAGTACTCAGATGTGGGGGGGAGGGTTTACTAGAGATTAGGCTGCCAAGGATGACTAAATTGAAACACACTGCTACTTGCTAACATACTCCCTCGATCCTTTTTATAGCAAATGTTTAACAATATATAGATTAAGAAAACAATTTAAAATTAGTTATCCTCATTAAATATGTCCATATTTGCAAAAAAAAAAAAAGATACAAAATTACCCTTCCTCAATAAAGATTATAAAATTAATGTAGTCTTGTTCATAATTAAGGGTATTTAAAAATAACAAGTAATTAATGCTCCTAGAAATGTTATAGTATCTTACAAAAAGGACCAAGGCAAATATTATCATTTTGGAATTAGTTAAGGTGATACCAACACACCAGTTTTTTTTCCTCTTTCATTATCAAATATAGGTTAAAAAAAACAGAGAAGTATGAGATGACTATCATTGTCCTGATCTCATCCAATCTAATGAATACAAGTAAACGAGCCGTTCTTGCTTCACTAAATCCAAAAGCAGTTCACTATTTGTAATTTTTCTTGATTTCACAAAGCTTCATTTTCTTTCAAAGCATTGTATTTTCCAATAATTTCTTGCACACATAACTCATCTAAAGTTATTTTTAATACTAATTTAATCTAAACTATTTTAATAACCATCTCATCTTATCAAAAATTATTTCTTGAAAAAATTAATGACATTTCACATATATATCTTTTCCACGTTTGTTTTAAATCATATATAATATTTTTCATGCTAATTGTACCATTAATTTATAATCGACAAGGGCTACACTTATTTCAACTGAACTTAAGTTTCATTTGACAAGGTGAAACATAACTACAAAAGAATGAAACTTACCAACTCTTGACGACCTTTTGCTCTCCAAAATTAAAGATAGTGAAGGATGATGGAAGTGCAATCCAAGTTGCAATTGCAATTCCAATAGTCATCAAAGCAGTGGAAATAATGAGTTGGTTTTTCAGTGCTGGCTCAATTTCCTTTACAGCCTTGATCTCAAAGAAGTCAGTTGCAAATAAAGTTGTAAGCAAACAGACCAGGATGCCCACAGAACTGACGATGAGAGGATAGAGCATTGCTGTAAACTCATGATTCATACCGAATGAAGATATGGAAGCAACAACGAGAGCCGCACAGGATGACTCAGCATATGAACCAAAAAGATCAGAACCCATGCCAGCTATATCCCCAACATTATCACCAACGTTATCAGCTATCACCTATGGACACAACAATTCATTCAGATAAATAAAAAGTACAAATTAAAATTCAGATAAGAAAGCATTAGCTTCAGGATATTATTTCTTACAGCCGGATTCCTTGGGTCATCCTCAGGAATGTTTCTTTCAACCTTTCCAACAAGATCAGCACCAACATCAGCAGCCTTAGTATAAATACCTCCACCAACTCTTCCAAACAAAGCCATAGAAGAACCACCAAGACCATAACCAGTTATAGCCTCAAAAAGACCTCCCCAGTCATCACCATAGTAAACCTTGAACAAATTAATGGCAATGTAAAGAACCAAAAGACCATTTGCAGCAAGGAGAAATCCCATAACTGCACCAGATCTGAATGCAGCAATGAAAGCCTTTCCTACTCCCTTCCTGGCCTCCAGTGTAGTTCTTGCATTTGCATAAGTTGCAATTTTCATTCCAAGGAAACCAGAAACAACAGATGTAATGCCACCAAGCAAGAAAGATACAGTGCTGAACAAAGCTGTGGCAAGAGCTGGTTTACACATCTTAGTTTGATCATATGTGCAAGGCTGGTGGCTTGTACTGAATTCGTCGACAGAACCAAGGAACAGGAATATCAAAATTGCAAAAGCAACCATGAAGATTCCTACATATTTGTATTCGGTGAAAAGGAAAGAAGTCGCTCCTGTAATTGTCAAACAACAGGAAATAATTAGACCATTAACTCTATTAGTAAAGAAGTTGTTATAGGCAAGTCCTTGAAAATTTATGGGAGGGATGATAGAAGCTAACCAGTTAGCTCTAGAGTGTTTCAGATTTCAGGGATTTAAAGGCCAAAAAAATATTCAATCAATTTCAGTCTAGAAAACACATATCAAGCCAGGTAAATTACTGACATTGTAATGACACAAAAACAAGTCATAATAAGGTAGAACGTTGCAGATACGGGTCGTCATACTAGCCTCTCTCAAATCAAAGTTAACCTTGAACCAACCAACCTCGATGGTTCATACTTTGGCATCTAAAACGAAAAGTCCTAAAGGAACCCCCAACTAAACCAGAGTTCATTTGTTTGGCTTCTCACTATCGTCGATTAATATGTCAAAACAATAAATACTTAACAGATTAATATAAAGCTTATTTTGATCCCTTACAGATGAGGTATTCATAGAAGTACCATCTCAATTTGGTCTCTTCCTTAGGAAATCATCTTCTCAGTTTGGTTTATCTCATATCAAGTATCGTTCCATTTAATCGCTCTGCCAAAAAAAAAAAACCAACAACGATCTCCCATGCACAGGGCATTTCTCAGTATGATGGAAGAATATGCATTTACAACACCTTTATCTATGAGTAGCCAAATTACAAAGGAAAAAAGCTTCACCAATGGAAGGCAAATTGAGAGGTCAAATTTATAAAAGGACAAATTGAGAAATACCTCATTAAAATGTAAGGACCAAAATGAAAGAATAATTTTATGAGTGAATAGAGATATATGCCATGTGTGGGTAAACAAAAACAGGGTTTGAGTCTTTAATTTAAAAGATATCGTCCATAACCGTAAGTTACGGAAAAGTATTATAATATGCATCAAGTTCACCGGGAGGGAAATCGCTTTTCCCCATCGCCCGCGGGGGAGGCAGCAGTACAGCACCATGTGAACAAAATCTTGTCATTCCAATTTAATGGATACAGATAACTTGGCTAACTAAAATCGTAAAACAAAAACAAACCATGCATTTCAGAAACCAAAAAAAAAAGCTTCAATCATAAAAAACTGCAGAAGGAAAGTTTTTTAATCTACAGCATTAAAAATACGAATTCATACGAGCAATAAAGAATCACAACAACCCCAAGAAGATTTAGTTATAATCTAACCCAAAAAGACAGACAGAAATAAAAGAGCAACGAGCAAGAAGGTAGCTTTCAGAGTATGAAAGATACGAACTTGACGCAGGGAATCAAATACTGAGATCTATAAACGGACCTATTGTTCACTCATTCACCTGGAAAATCCATTCAGTGAACTACAACTTCAAAAAAAAAAAAAGACAGCTCAATGGCCCATTTTGTAAAAGAAAGAGATACCTTCAGAAATGGCGTTCTGAATTTCGGCGCACTTAATGACGACGTTTTGGTCGTTGATACCCTCCTCTTCTTCTATGAGTGAATCGTTGTAGCCATTCTTGGCGCCGTTGTTGGAAGAAGAAGTATCCCTCTCGGCAGAGAGCTTGACTCTGGAAACAAGGAGCCACTGAAACAAGGCGAAGCCGATCCCGACGAGGGCACATACCGGAATCAAGATCTCAGTCCCGAGATCCGGGAGCAAGGAGGCCCCCATGGCAATCACACTGTACAGAAGAAGGAAAGAAGGAGGGAAGGAAGAGATAGAGTAAAATTGAACGAGGTTTGAATGAGCAGCTCGTTGCCTTTATATATAAAAATTGAAGGTGCGTGGTGGGCAATTATATTATATTATATTACAGAAAATGTTGAACTATATATATTGTGAACCTCAGATCTGCAATTAGTTGCATTTCTTTTTCCTTGCCTAACAGTGCATAGTGAATAATACACCACCGTCAAGCATCACCAAAACATCATTCATCAAAAAAATCCAATGATTTGAGTATCGGACGGTCCAATCGGTTGAACCTTCGTCCGAACTTATTAACAGCTCAATTTAGACGAAAAAAATCATTTTTTTAACGGAAATCGGAAATTAGACCAAAGATCAGAACAGTTCTTTAGAAAACCGTATGATTTTTTTTTTAGCATAATGAAAGAACATTGAAAAAATAAACTGAAAGAATTGACCGTAACAAAACGTTAAATATATTTTAGACCATTTTGCAGTTACATAGTGTTATTTAATTAACAATTTCATATATTATGATAACATCAGTATGCTGATAATTAGATCTGATATGAATTCATTTTATATATTATTACCAATACTACTACTATTGTTATTATTTTTGTTTCCACTGATTTTTTTATTTACTTATTATATAGTATGTTCAACTGAACAGTTCAACCGATTCGATTGTTGAAAGTTGAAACCATGATCCGCTCACATTTTCAGTTCAACGTTCAGTGCCATTTAACAAAGAGTTAAATAAGGGTAAAAGCACGTTTAACAGTGGTTTTTCGTAAAATGAGATAACTCATGTATATATTTACCTGGACTTGTGTAAAAGTATTTCTCTACCGCGTTCCCAAATGAGCCTAGTATAGCTTTTAATGCAATTTAGGGCTTATTTGGATTCCATTTCCATAACCTAGATTTTGACCCAAAATCTAGGTTTTGCCCAATTATAAAAATTTTCCTGAAAATATATTTTGCATACAAAATCTTGGTTTGAAATATAGGTTTTGAAACATACTTTTTCTTTCTTTCCTACTTTTTCATCTTTCCTCTTTCCTACTTTTTCTTTATTTATTTCCTCTTTTCTACTTTTTATTTATTTCTCTTTCATCTTTCTTACTTTTTCATTTCTTCTTTTTCCTCTTTTCTACTTATTTTTTGCTTCGGAATCCGTAAATACTAATAACTTCCCAAAGATAAATTACTTTACAAAACCTAAATTTTACCTCAGAATCCGTAAAAGTTATTCTCAAAATTGATTCCAAACAAGCCCTTGCATGCACAACTAGAAAAACATTACGCACAAAAGATTACACACGCAAGAATTGAGACCTAACAAAACCATGTAGGGTTGACTATTTGAAGTTAAATCTGCCAATAGCTTTGTCTAAAATTTCTTTCTTTTTTATTTCATGCAATATAATATATATATATTTGTGTATAATAAAATATATAATAAATTACATATCAAAAACTTATAACCCATGCATTTCATTTCTCAAATGCTATACACTTACACTATTCTACAAACATACACTGAGTAGGCAATTTTTAGTGGTTTTTTATGTTATGTATATTTATTTACCTTCAAATTAGTTTGAGCCTTGAATGTGCTTGTTTGGGAACTCATTTTCCCCCAACGGTGCACGTAAATCAAAATAAAACCATCTTGAAATCCATAAAATCACCTCAGAAGCCGTAACTCATTTCTTCTCCGGATTTTCCAAACACACACTATCATCACATGTATATTTTAAATGGAGGTAGTCATGTTTAATACATTTGCACCGTTTAGCAACCCCATAAGCATCTCTAAAAGCATGTTCAACAGTGTTTTTCCGTAAAATGAGATAATCTCATCCACATGTTTACCTCGACTTGTGTAAAAGTACTTCTCCACCGCTTTACCAAACAGACCCATTGTTGAGCACTATATAAACATTTTTTAATAGGGATTAAAAACTTTAATAGATTTTTTTAATTTAAACAATAAAAATCATTTTTAAACTTTATATAATTTAAAAAATTCACACATTTGATTTAAATGTCGTTTCATATTGTACAAAAGTGAATATATATATATATAGAGATAACTTACATGCTGAAAAATTATATATTGGCAAAAAACAAAAAAAAAAGTATATGAAAGCATGTTATTCATATAAGTTATTAATTATATTAGATGAATTATTTTAGATTCAAAAGAACACGTGAGGTCCACAATCTATCTATTATATTTTAAATAAAAATATAATAATCTCTGTAAATATCAAACTATATTTGTAGTGATCATGTATAGGAGAGCCATCTCATGTCTAGGCGGACTACATTCATATTTTTTTATTTTAAATATTTCCTTCAAATGTGCTGCATACATTCATGTTTATGAATATAAAGAATTACAATTATTTTTTTTAAAAAAAAAGGGAGATTTATTGTTTGATTCCACATAAGGGACTTATTTATCAAATGGTCCCAAATTTTAAAATATTTAAAAAATGGTCCCAGAGGTGTTGTCAATGCAGCACATCGTGTTGTCAATGCAGCGCATGGTGT
>JANTPZ010025789.1:0-13430 GCA_025593235.1 Vachellia pachyceras
ACAAGAATGGGAGGAAAAATCTTTACATAACAAGAATTTGTTTACACTACAAAATTGTTATGACTAAGCACTAATCTACGTTAGCCATAATTGAGATCAAAACAATAACTTGTCAGCAGCCATTCAAGCAGGAAGTTACATTCTCAAAGGCATCTTCAGTGCAAGGAATTGTGAGGCCACCCATTGGATGATCAAAACCAAACTCTTCTTTGGCTTGTCTCAACAAGTCTTGAAATGAAGGTTGATTCAAGTATGCTACAGGAATCACAAACCTCTTCATTTTCTCTCCAACATAGACCGCAAGGTTTCTTGGAAATGACTATTGGCATGTTAACTCCTTTTGAAGATGCAAGGTTTCTTGGAAATGAAGAAGACCTTCTAATTCCAGGTAAACGAAAACCCATTGGTTTTCATGAAGAGAAAAGTTTCTATAGCTTTGTGGATAAAGAAAGCCTTTGTGTTCTGATGGCTTCAGGATGAAGTTGTCTGTGTTGCTATGTTTGAACCCATAGGTATATATAGATAAAAGGGCATGTAGAAAACCATTATCAATGTGATGATATCATATCCTATTGGCAGACAGGGATGTTGATGTCTTATTTTGATGATAACAAAATGATTTCAGGAATTATAAAACTTAAATTGTTGATGATTAAGTGTTCTTGGTGAAACACTCAAGTTCTATGATCAAATCATCGAGTTTGTGTGAAAGTATTGAGGATACTTGAGTACTGTGCTTTAAAACTCGAGTATCAAGCCTTTTCATGAGTTAAAAATCGATACTTTCAGACAACACTTGAGTTTTCGTTGAAAATGTTGATAATACTCGAGTTCTGAACTCTAATACTCGAGTATTGTGAGTTAAAATATTTTTGAGAATCAACACTTTGAGTGGAAACTCGAGTATTAGGAGAAAGTGTTACAAACACTCAATTAATAATTTTGAATACTCGAGTATTGATGTTAAAATGTGTTATGGCAGAATACTTTCATGTGAAACTCGAGTATTGATGTTGAAGTATTGACAACACTCGAGTATTGTGTTGTAATACTTGAGTATCGTGACTTGTTTTCAAAAGAATACCCAACACTTGAAGCATAATACTCGAGTTACAAATAGAAGTATTGGTAACATTTGAGTATTGAGTTTGAATACTCGAGTATTTAGCCAAAACACTTTAACTTGAAGCAGAACACTTGAGTTATGGAGGAAGTGTTGCTAACATTCGAGTGTTAGTTTTCAACACTCGAGTATCGGGCAAATTTCTCAAATATGGCGCAACACTTCAAGCACAACACTCGAGTATTAAGTGAAAGTGTTGATAACACTTGAGTATTGATTTTTGAATAATCGAGTATCGAGCACCATTTCTTCAAAAGCACAACACTTCCATCTAAACACACGAGTAATGGCAGAAAAGTAACAACACTCGAGTATTATGTTCTCAACACTCAAATATTGTGATATTTCAAATGATTTCACTTCAAATTTTCTTCTGATCACTCGAGTGGCAGCTGAAAATATTCCTATCACTCGAGTACAAGAGTTTCAACACTCGAGTATTTGCACTAAATTTCAATTACTTCTGCAACACTCTCAGCAAATACTCGAGTAACTTCAATAAAGTTGTGAACACTCGAGTACTGTCTCAAAACACTCGAGTAGTGATTTACAAAGTTTTAAAATTTCATATTTACACTGGTTTTACTGTCTGATACTCGAGCATTGTAAAGAAAAAACTCGAGTATGCTTTCTCTGACACATTTCTGCTATGACAGCTAAGCCTATGTTCTTTGAAACTTTCCCAATTCATGTCTATAATTTTTAAACGTTACCTGCCCTGATAAATGCTTTGCAGAACTTTCATTAAACAGGTTAGGCAGTCCGAGGAATGAAGAAGAGCAATTAATGAACTCCGGCACGACAGTTGAACCACAGCATTAATGAAGCATTTATGACGTTTAATAACCACAGCCGATGAGAGCCACGGACAGAAGCTTCTCTCTAACGGATATTCAAATCTGAGTAACGGATATATGCTGATTACTCTTCTATAAAAGGAGGAAGCTTTAAAGACTAAAGTAGATAATGACGACAAAATTTACTATACGCCATTACTGCGAAAACTGCCTTATGACATTACATTGATTTTTTCTGAGAGCTTCATTGATTTCATTATTCACTCTTCAAGAGAGTTTATATCATTCAATTCTTTCGTAAATCTGTGAGATATCCAAGGTTGGGACCTTGAATTTGTTGGGTTGAGATTTGGTCAGAAAACAGAGAGTATGAGACTCTATTTCATGGCGTATTGTAAGGGGGAGTGAGAATCTCCATTGTAAAGGCTGGTAAGCCTGATTTGTTGGTGATTAGTGGATTATAAAGCTCAGAGGCGCTATGAGGAATGGGCGTAGGTCAGAGGGACCGAACCAGGATAAATCTCGGTGGCTTTACTCTTATTTTGATTTAAGTGCTAAAATTTTTGATTTGACCAATTCACCCCCTCTTGGTCAAATCCTATTCTAACAAGGGACTCAAGCCACAAGAGGCCACATGACGTTGTCTCTAAGGTCTTTCTCAAGGACTAACCAGTGTGTTGATCAAATTAATTACATGATTTTTTTTGTCAGTATGAACCACAATTTAAAGTCCACCAACTTGTAAGCAAGTCCTCGTCAGAGTGCTTCAGAGCTTTTTCCACCATCTAATGGGGCCAAACTTCATGTACTCTCACAAGGTGTTGTCTCAATGGTCTTTCTCAAGGGCCAACTTGTACCTTACAAGGAATACAACCGATGTGTTTGGTTTGATCAGATTAATAATACTTTTTCTAGCCAGTATGAACCACAATGCAATATTCACCAACTTGTAAGAATCTCCTCGTGAGAGTGCTATCAGATTAGTCCTATTGTTTGGCTAACATTCATATCATTTACCAAAGATATAAATGCAATTATAGCCAAGAGTTTTTTTTGCAAAACTAATGGGACCAAACTTCATGTACTCTCAACAGACGCTGCTTAAAATTTAACAGACATCAAGTTGTGGTTCTTGCTAGCAAGAAATCTAGCAATTACGATTCTCTTTCTTCCTTCCATACACATCAGTTTTATTTCAAGACAAGAGCCTGTGAACCCTTGTGAGTTTTCAAGATCTTGTTTATCAGTAGGCCTCACTTCATCAATCATCCAAGTAGCCAACTATTTGATGCTTATCATTTTATCTATACAACTCATTCTTGCGGGGAATCAGAAGCAACACAAATCTTTGCCATCCTGAACCATCAAAACACAATAGTTTCCTCCTAGCAGAAAAGAAAAAAGAACAATGGGTTTTCGCTTACCTGGAATTAGAAGGCCTTCCTTTTCTGCAACCGAATCTTCTTGGACGACAGTGGATGTCCCAAAAGGCTACTTTGCAGTATATAATGGAGAGAAATTGAAGCTCTTTGTTATTCCTATATCATACTTGAATAAACCTTCATTCCAGGAATTACTTAGCCAAGTTGAACAAGAGTTTGGTTATGATCATCCAATGGGTGGACTTGCGATTACTCGCAGAGAAGATTTGTTTGTAGAAATCACTTCTCACATGAAGGGACTGTGGATTGGGTTGAAGGAAAATAAAATATTAGATCAGTTGAGGTCAATTTGTACAGAGGGGACTTCTAGTGATTTTTTTTTTTGGCCTTTCCTTGCTTTTAATCCTTGTTCCTTCCTCTGGAAGTGGAATTGTAAAATGAATGATACAAAATCATGACACAATTTTTCACAGATATGAATACGATTCTGTTATATTTTGTCTAATATCAATGTCTTGTAGCATATGCAATTTTTTCCTAGTAAAAGAATAAATTCTCAAACCAGAAAATGCAAGAAAAATCTCAAAATAGAACATAATAACAAAGCCCCTGCAAAGCGTAACAATGTGTGCGTGTGTGTGTGTACATTTATGCTCTCTCTGCACATATTTCAGGAGAAGGAACAAAAGGGTCATCAAACTCTAGCAGAGGGAATATTACTTGCACCAAAGATGGAAGCTACTCTCCTTTCTCCTAAATAGTAGAAGCCAGTTGTAAGTATTTTATGACAGGCTCTTTTGGTTCCTGTTCAGAGCAGCATAAACCAAATATATCTCATCACCACATGAGGTTCTATTGATTCGATGGTCCGTCTTATTCTACCAATACAGGAAATTTCAGGAGCTAAGTCGTAAGTTTAATTGATTCTTCCTTGATACGAGCCAAGCAGCATCATCACTAGAACTTGTTAATATGTTATGAGGTCATTACAAAACGGGTTTTTATCAACAAATCGTTTGTTTAAATTTTAACTCTGCCGTTATTGTATTTCGTCTCTCTGTATCTATTACCAACGATACTTTAATCTTCAACTGAATCCCTTACTGGCCAGAGACGATGCATAAAAGGTAAAAGAAGCGTATGTCATTAGAAGATGATTTTCGGCAGTTTAAGAAATGTCTCCAGACCTAAGCATTGAAAATATCCTTGTCTAGGAAAGGTGAGTTTAACGGTCAACTTGTTCTCATGGTAAATGATAATATGAATGTACTTATTGCACAAAATATCTGTCATGAGTTTTTTTTTTCCCTGCCAACTATTGGGAGCCAAACTTCATGTACTATCACAAGGTGATGCTTAAAATTTTATGAACATGAAAGCAGTGGTCACTAGCTAGAAATCTGGCAATTGATGTAGCTTTCTACCTTCCTTTCAAACACACCTGTTTTATTTCAAGTACGGTGCTTGATTGTCCTTGAGATGAGAAAGGCCTCTACGACAACAACATGAGGCCTCTTTGCGATTTTTAAGCTCTTGTCTTCAAAGGACCCCACTTCATCAATCATCCAAGTAGCCAACTATTTCCTACTCATCCTTGTACCTATATATATATATATATTCTCATATTTGCAAGCATTCACAAGCAACAGAAATTTTTCCCTTGCATAAGCATCAAAACAAAAGGCTTCTTACTCGTAGAAACATGGGTTTCCGTTTACTTGGAATCAGAAAGGCTTCCTTTTCAGCAAATCTTTCATCTTCAAAAGGAGTCAATGTGCCAAAGGGCTATCTTGCAGTTTATGTTGGAGACGAAATGAAGAGGTTTATGATTCCTGTTGCATACTTGAATCAACCTTCATTTCAAGACCTCTTGAGTCAAGCCGCAGAAGAGTTTGGTTATGACCATCCAATGGGTGGCCTCACAATTCCCTACACAGAAGAGTCCTTTGAGAGTATAATTTCTGGCTTGAATGAGTGTTGACAAGACTAACAACTTAGTGATTAATCAAGAGAGTTTTGTGAGTAAAGTAGTGAAAATCTTGTAGTGTAGAGATTCTTTTTTCCTCCCATTAGTGGGAAGTGAAATTACTCATTTGAATGTGAATTTTATGAACAGAGTTAATATCAGATTTTGTTATTTTCCCCTTAAATCTATATGATTTTCTTGTTATTAAGATCTTTCTAAATCCAACATATGATATCTGTTAGCATCGGGTCATATACAAGTCATGAAGTTCGCACACATGGGAACAAATGAACCCTTCATCATGAAATCTAGAAACCAGTTCTAATACATGTCAATTATATGTTATTTACTACTCTTAGCTGGTTTCAGAGGAGACCGTATCTTTCTTTCTTTCTTTGGATAAAAAAGACAGTATCTTTTTTTCATGAATCAAATATAAACTTATCGTGTCGGTTTTACTTGACAGTTTGAAATTCCATTGCGTTAATTATATAGCTTGCCCATAAATATCTCGAAGAAAACAATATTGAAACATGGTAAGTTCTTTTAAATGTGATATATTCATCTCTTCCTTGATTGAATAGAAGTATTTAGTAATGAAGAGAAATTGTATTTCATAGTTTTTGTCATAATGTTTGGGTATGAAATGCAACAAAAAAAAAATCGAGGTATAATAATTCTTTCTTTTGTCTTTTTATTGAGGGTGTTCTAAGATTTACCGGCATGTCAGTGTAGAAGCTTCATTAGGGTTTCAAGTAAATTCTTGTTTAGATAACAAATATGTTTGAGAAATAACTTTGAAAAATCTGGAGTGTGGAAAGTAAGAGAGAACATAACCTTACAAAAGAAGATATTATTGACTTGTATTCATCAATATTTAACAACTTAATACCACCAATGTTTAGATTTTAGAGATATCTGCTTGAAAAAAGAGATAATATATGTTACTGTTCACATGTTTCCTTCCCAAGAAGGGTAGGCAAAAATCTTTACACCATAAGAATTTGCTTACACAACAAAATTGTTTTCACAAATCACTAATCGTTGGCAGTCATAAATGAAGCCTAAACAATAACTTTTCAACAACCGTTCAAGCAGGAAGTTATATTCTCAAAGGCATCTTCAGTGCAAGGAATCGTGAGGCCTCCCATTGGATGATCACAACCAAACTCTTCCTCGGCTTGACTCCACATATCTTGAAATGCTGGTTGGTTCAAGTATGATATGGGAATCACAAACCTCTTCATTTTCTCTCCAACATACACTGCAAGATAGCCCTTTGGCACGTCAACTCCTTTTGAAGATGCAAGGTTTCTCGAAAATGAAGAAGATCTTCTAATTCCAGGTAAACGAAAACCCATTGGATTTTCAAGAAGAGAAAGGCTTCAATAACTTTGCAGGTAATGGAACGCTTTGAGTTTTCTGATTGGCTTTTGGGTGGAGATATATGTGTTGCTTCTCAATGCTTGAACCCAAAAGTAAATATAGATAAAAGGGTATGTGGAAAACCATTATGTACGTAATAAGAACAAATCATATTGGGTAGACAAGGGCTCAATGTTCACAAGAGGCCACATGATGCTGTCTCTGAGGTCTTTCTCAAGTACCAAATAGTAGACCTTCAAAGAATACATCTCATATGTTTGATCAAATTAATTACATGATATCTACTCAGTATGAACAGAATTTGATGTTCACCAACTTGCAAGCATTTCCTTGTGACTGTGCTCAAAGTTTGGCCCCATATGTTGGCTAACATTCGTATCATTCACTATAGATGAACGTGATATGTGAAATCACATCTTTTTTCTGAAACCTCTTTCGTTTTCTTTTTTTTTTTCATCTGAATGATTGATTATTAGTCATTCTCTGTTAAGTGGCCAATAGGAAATTCAATTTTCTTAGAAGCCCCAATTAAAGAACCACTCGAGGAAGATCTGCCAGCATAGTAACTTAGGGAGATCCCTAGATTTTTTACTTAATTGTGGAACTGTGTTTCCACTAACTTTCCTTGATTTGTTTCTTGTTTTATGGAATTCAGAGGACAGAGGATTGGAGCACAAAGACCCTGGATGAAAGGCAACCAAAAACAAAATATGGTTGATTCAAATGAAAAGTCCTTGTATATTTGATTAGAATTAATTTCACGTTTCCAAAGACAGGAAAGCTCTAATAATGCTAGTTTTCTCTTTTTATATAACACAACTAACCAGTTGAGACGAAAAATCATGAACAACTTTTGGGTATGAAATGTACAAATATTTCCAATTTTCAAAGATAGTATTGTTTAAACCCAAAGGTTGAAGAACAAACAAGGACCATAGATTTATGAAACAGTTGTGTTTCAGTTATGGTTTATGAATGATTGACTGCTTAATCCCTTTGATATTCTGATTGGGATGATGAGATTTGTAGGAAAAGAAAAGGAAAGAAGCATACACGGTAAATCCTTATAACTTTCTCATTGAACTGCGCATTTTCCTTGCCAAGGATGGCGAGGGAAAAAAATTTTGCATCAAGAATTTGCCTACTTCACAAAACTGTGTTGGCTAAACATTAATTTATGTCAGTCTTATCCAGAAAACAACTAATCAAAAGTGTTGAGATATATTAGGGATATGATTATTACTGATATTATTGAGATATATTAGGACTATGATTAGTGAGAGATATTAAGGATATAATTATGATTATGTATATCTCTTTAAATGTATAAATACCTTATTAGGGTACATCAATCAATGGGGGATTTCAGAATATTTCTTTCCCCATCTAACATGGTATCAGAGCCATTGTTGATACGATAGCTGCGCATGGAGCATCCAGGCAAACGTCTCCAGTCTCCGTTCATGTCAGACTTCGTTCCGTGTCCAGAGCGTGTCTCCCTACTCATTCTAGATTTGTCCAGAGCACGCCTCCGTTTCTTACACACGCCAGCCCAGGAGAGTTAAAAGGTTCCGATCGGCTCGTCCCAGAAGTTTCGTTGCCGTCCAGTGAGCGCGTGAGCTTCACGCGCCGTCTGAAGTTTCGCCAACTATTCAAGCGCCGGCGCATGACGCCGTTTTCCGACGAGTTTTCAACGGTGCTCTACCTTTCTGTCTTTGTCTCCTCATTTCCGTCCTTCCCCTGGTGGTTTCGTGTACTGGTTTGAAGTTTTATCTATGGGCTCTTTTCGTTTGCACTGTAGGGTCTGTTGCTAGCTCCTGGTGTAGCTCCAGCGGATTTTATGTTATCTTTGGCTGGCTTCTGATGTAGCTCCAACGTTTCTATCTTGTCTTTGGCTGGCTCCTGGTGTAGCTTCAGCGGTTCCTTTTGTTTGCGGTACTTTCATCATTTTGCTTGGTCCTTGGTGTGACCCTTCCTTGTGCCGGAAACAAAGATTACTTCCTTGATGATCGTCGTTCGATTGCTTGTTTTGGTGATGCATCTCCTTTTGATGTTCGCTGGCGTTTAGGTCGTTAATCTTTTTTGTCCTATTGAGTCTAAAACGGGTCGATTACCTTTGTAACAAGTTGTGCTTGATTAATATCTACGCTCCAACTTGAGGGGGAGTGTTGAGATATATTAGGGATATGATTATTACTGATATTATTGAGATATATTAGGGCTATGATTAGTGAGAGATATTAGGGATATGATTATGATTATGTATATCTCTTTAAATGTATAAATACCCTATTATGGTACATCAATCAATGGGGAATTTCAGAATCTTTCTTTCCCCATCTAACAAACAGCATCCATTTAAACGAGAAATGATACTCTCAAAGGGATAGTCTTCGTATGGGATTGTGAGGCCACCCATTAGATGATCATAACCAAACTCTTCCTCAGCTTGACTTAGCAAATATTGAAACGCAGGTTGGTTCAAGTATGATATGGGAATCATGAACCTCTTCATTTTCTCTTCAACATAGACGATAAGATAGCCCTTTGGCATGTGGACTTCTTTTAAAGATGAATTCCTTCTGATACTGTGCAAACGAAAGCCCATTTTTTCTGTGTTAGGAAGAGAATATTCTCAGATGGTTTTAATGTAGCCCTTAACTCTAGATTTGAAGAATTTGTTTTGCATCTGAATGAATGAAACTATGAGTATATATAAAGATGAAGTGTATAAGAGAGAAATGGCTTTCTGATGAGAATAGAACCTACTGGTAGACAAATGTTCATAGCTCACACGGGATCACATGCACTAGTCTTAGATATGTTTTTGTCAAGTATGAATTAGTATCTTTCTGAAATATCAAAATGTGTGTTTGGCAGTGCTGTGGGGAAGCAATATTAATGAATAAACACGTCATGTCTAGTTAGTATGAACAACCACGATGTAATGTTGGGAAAATCATTTAATAACATTGGACAAACTTGATCTGTGAAACCAAGTATCTTGCTGATTGAAACTTTTCATGTTTAGGTCTGCATTTAAAACTTAAAAGTAGGAATTTAGCTTCAAACAGTTATGATTACCAGATACATACACTTCTGTTAACTTCTCGTGTCCTAATTCATAAACGTTCAATGTTGTTGGGAAACCTGTCCAGGTAAAAGTTTTATTCGTCTGGAGTTTCGGAGTCATAAAGGTTGCTATCATTCAAGAGTCTATATTCTGATTCATAAAGGAGAAAATATGCTCCAAGAATCTGTCAAGGACATGGAATTTCAGAACAGTGAGAAAAATGCCATATATACACGTACTTGCATAAAGAATGACTTCCTTAAAACCTTGTAAGATGAGATTAAGTTAATTTGGATTTTAATATTATCAAATTCTCAGCTACAGAAAACAAATAACAGAAATATCACCATTAATGTTTCAGAGAAGAATAAACTCAATGCTTGCTGAATTCTGATCCTGTTGTCATTTGTCTTCCTTCTTGTGCATTCTTGATGAGTAAAAAAGAAAAAGTGTGGGGAAAAAATCCAAACTAATCAAAGGCCTACGTGGAGGGTTAATCATCTATTTAATGTTCACATGAATAGGTAAGTGTATTCTCACAGATAGTCATTGGGGGTGGGTGTTTTCTAAAGTCATTCAATTCAGAAGAACAAGAATTTTATAAGATTAAAGTTCTTGTCAAAAATTCTATGTTTCTTGAGTTCTTAAATCTTTCATACTTATGTTTGGCCCCAAAAACAAATCTTTTCGTGCTTGCAGTTTTTTTTTATGGTAAAGCACAATATACTTCTATCAAACGCAATCATATTCAAAGTATTGTCATACACTAAATATGATCATATTTTTATGATTTTTGTGCTTGTATTTGATGGTTCAAATTCTTGGATCCATTTTCTATTTATCAAAGCCCAAATTTTGCATTGCACGGAATTTTCTTTAGAGCCAAAAAGCCAGATCTTTTTTGTCCATGAAAATGATATGCCTGATACCTATTGCTTGTAAATACTTAACATACAAAAAAGCAATATTATTTGGTATTATTGGAAGGGGTTAGTTTTTCACAATATGGTTAATCTAGGTTAAATATTTGCTATATGAGATATCCACATTTAATGTCTAATATTATCTCGAACAAAATTACCGATATTCATGTTTAAAAAAAATTGTATAAATCATCCGGTATCCTGGGTTCATTGCTCGCCCCAGACTAATCCGGACCCCCGCGAGGAGACCTTACGGTGGTAACAAGATACTGATGGGACAATTTCTTTAAGGTTGCGTTAATTATCACGGTTGTCACTCTCCAAGATTCGAACCTTCACTTTTCATTACAAATAAAAAATGCCTGAAACAAAAACCCAATAAAGATAGAAGGATCTTACCTCAAAAAATCCATAGGCCCAAGCCCTTCCTTCTTTTCCATATGATGTCCAATAATTGAAATTGTATATATTATCCAAAAAAAAGAAATTAATGAACGATATTCTCTATCTAAGTGACATTGTACCAAAGAACTAGATTATCAAATTTCTAAGTGACATTGAACCAAAGAAAGATAATATCTTTCTATTACATAAATATTGAAAGATAAACTATTGATTATGTCTGTATTACTTTTATTCTTTTACTCAACAATAAATTCTTTTTTCTTATTTTTCTTTTTAAAGGCAGCAAAATATTTCACATCAATTTCATTTCATTTTATTTTTGGTTTTTATTTTATTATGTGTGTTGAATGAGCAATGGTCGTCAATTACAATGGATAAATAATTATTTTTGGCCTTTATAAATGTTCAAAATATATAATCATGTTAATGATTAACGCTACTAAATGCTAAAACAAAAAAATTAAGAAAATGATTATGAAATTAAAAAAATTTAAACATGTTTCTTTTGGATAAAAACTTGGATTCCATTACTAAAACAACCTACAAGGTTACATCAAAGCTAACTAGTGACTACTATCTCATCAACCTTCGCCTCTCAAATAAAAGGTAGTGGTTGATCAAAGATACAAAAGCTTCAATCTAGCCTATGTGAGTGTTTAGCTAACTGATTAACAGTGGGTATCTTTTCTCTCTAAGAATGAGTAGTCTCCACTTGCCAATTTCTATGAATAAGGAGCCTAAGTTGGTTAACCACATTCTTAAAGGTAGTCATATTCACACCCTTGTAAGGGAAAATTAATTACTTCTATACAATTTGATCTTAAGCAAACATGGTTAAAACCCCTTTACCAGTACAAATTGAGACCCTGACCAATTCAACAACTACTAGAGGAACATTTGTAAGTTTACGGCTAAAGCCACAAATACACCTCTCTTGGTGGTCATTGATCTACCCCCTATCTGCTCTTACCATCTATTAGTACCAAACCATCCACTGTTATGTGACACTCCGCCCTCTCCAATTTGCTTTAGAGAGTCTCTAGGAGCTTCTTCATGTGTGAGGCACCTCTATGGATAATGTCATGATTTGAGCAGGATCTGAAGAAGCAACTTTCTGGCCACCATGTCTCTCGTTAGATTCCATTCTAACTGGTCCATTCCCAGGAGAAAGAAAAAGTGCCCCTTTTGTTACGGTTAACCAGTGCTCTCCAGCAATCTGCAACCGTTGGACAATTTCGTAAAAGGCACATCTTGTTCACAACCATAATGGCAAACCAGTCTCGTAAAAGGTACATCTTGTTCACAACCATAACGGCAAACCGCATCAATCACCAAACCTTGTCATCTTCTCAATTGACCTATGTGAATTCTATTATATACGACTAACCACAAAAAAGATTTGATTTTCTCCGGTTCAGGCTAGCTCCTTATAATCTTTTAAATGTTGTATCCGTTGCTCCTTGTAATCTTTGAAATAGTTGTTTAATGGCATGTTTGGTATAGTGAAATTGGAAGGTGGAATTGGAAATGTAATTCATTTTCTATGTTTGATATGGTGGAATGGGGAGATGGAATTGAGAATGAAAATAGAAATGAAATTCAAAATGGGTAGAAATGATTTACTTATTTAACCTATGGAATTGTATTTAATTTCATAAAATTAATTTTTTGGCCCATCATTTTTTCATATTTATAATCATCTCCATTTCCATCCTCATTTCCATCTCTATTCATATTTTCATATCTATTTCCATTTCAATTTTCAGCAAAATTAATTCTAAAGTATCAAACAAGCCATAAAATAGTTGGGACAAAGCCAATGACTTGAAATACCCTTCATAGCAGCTGTGATTATATCCCCTGCATCGGTGATCAGAGCAACTTTTCTAAAACCACCCTTTGTGTCAAACGACATCGTAAAGCCAAGGAACAGCTCATCGTAATTTTGGCCGATGCTCAAACCCTAGGACTTATCCGGATTCAGCTTCCACTCCTCAGACGAACTTATAATTGATATGACCACAGCTCATCTTCGAAAAAGCACGGTCAAGATCAGCCTGAAATCAGTGGTCCCACTCCCAAATCACAGCGAACCAAAATGGGGAAGTCCGAAGACAATGAGAAAAAGGTAAATTTCGATGCTTCAATTCGAATTTGCAGATTTCTGTTTTTGGAATCTCCGGGATACACTGGTGTCTCCAAACCCTGCTATTTTAGGAAAGCGGTACTTCGCCCTGCTCTTGGTGTATGTGTATAGCTTGTAGCCTTGTAGCTCGTTTCTGTCTGCGATTTAAGTTCGAATCTTTGCATGCTGGTTACGATAATAGCTCTAATTTAATTTGAAGAATGCCCAATGTGATTGTAGAATGCACGCA
>JANTPZ010025790.1:0-20803 GCA_025593235.1 Vachellia pachyceras
AAATGTAGAAAAGAGGAAAAAAAAATAGAGAAAAAGTAGGAAAGAGAAAAGAGAAAGAAGGAAAAAAGTAGGAAAGAGAAAAGAGTAAAAAAAAGAGGAAAGGAAAGAGAAAACCTAGATTTTAAACAGATGTTTTGTAACAAAAATAGTTTTTCTGAAAATTTTTTGTACTTAAACAAAACCTAGTTTTTATAACTAAATCTAGGTTCTGAAAATAGATTCCAAACAAGCCCTAAATGGAAATGAAAAACAATGAAATACCATTTGTGCTGAATAATCTTGACTCTAGGAAATAAAATTCCATCAAAATTCATGGAAACCTCTTTCTACCATTCCGTGGATGTCTCTTCCCCTCTCTCTCTCTGGGAAGATTTATATCCTATGATAGTTTTGCTCTCATTTTCAAAACTCAAACACCATTTTGTTGTCTACTTCTGAGTTTTTGTTTCTCTCTCTCCCACCCTCCCCCATCTCTTCTATCCTCTAAACTCTGCCTTGCGTTCTCTCACCTCTCCCTCTCAAGGATGCAGCAAATTACGATTCCTTCATCCTTAGTCTTTAAAATGCTTCAAAATTTCCATTTTTCAATCATTTTTATTTCGATGGATGTTCTTTTTTGCCCCACGTTTTAAAGACCATCATCATTCTAATATAAAAGTCAAGCAAATTTTACAATATTATAGATGTAGATTCTATTAACTTTCCTTTACTTCCCAAACAGCACCAACCCAGAAATTCCATTTTATAAAGACCAATTCAATTTCTCTTTTCTTATCCTCATCCCTTTACCCCAATAGTCCTTCCAGCACACCAGAACTCTGAAAAGTTTATTAAATGGATTATTGATGAAAAATATTCTTAAAATGAGTTATATTAATCCCTTTAGATTGATAAAAATAAATATGTCACATGAAATCAGAAACATTTTGTATTTGGTGTAACTTGGTTACTAAGCATAAAATAAAACCCGACCCATTTTCTCAAATTTATTTTTATAATTAAACTAATTAATTATATAAATAATTAATAAATTATATCAAAATGATTAAGTATCATGTTTATAGCATCGTAACAACAAGCATAATTATTAATTTTGTTTGGCTTAATCTCGTCATGGATCACTCTAATTGGACAATCATAAACTTTTAATTCCTAAATACAAAATCCTCTAGTGGTTGGTTTTATGAAGAAGAAGCTTGTACGTATGTGTATGAAATTAGGAAGACCAAATTTAAAATAAGAGGACATGTATAGTTTTTGAGACTAGTTACACACACACACACACGAGCTTGTATATGTCAAAATAATATACTTAACCAAAAACCTATATTGGCTGGCAAGCATTCATGAACACGCCCATGATTTTGTTCCCCCATCCAATTTGTTAGGGAACATTTCTAGTGCGACCCGATTCAATACCACAAACTAAAATCCATGCGAAAGTTCATTATTATCACACAAATTTTTTTTAAAAAATTAGAATGAAAATAATAAAAATAATTAGAAATAGAGCATCAAGGATATAAATGATTAGTACAGCCAAGCCAATTATTACACGATAAACCATACATATCCATATTAATGATACGGTAGTTAAAAAAAACACTATAATCCATGCTCACTATCTCCATATTACTTAGTCACGATCGGACCACAATTACAAAGGACTATATGATCAATAGGTCATGGACAGATCTGTGGTAACCACTATGTATTCTCTAGCTTCTGTTCTTGCACTTCTCCATGGCTCTCGGCGCTGAAATTAAATAAAACCCAGGAATTGAATTTAATAACTAAACATTTTCGTGAAATGATTAATTATGGAAGTGAAAAAAAAATACATAAACGTGTATGTTATTAGTACTAACCAAGTCCAATAGCTTCCTTGCCTTTCATGATACGCAAACGCTTGCATGATTCAACAAACATCCTGGGTGGACATGGAATGAAAAAGTTAATAATTGGACGGGAGATATATAGTACGATAATAATTGTTATAATTAAGGATTGTACTGGGGTTGTCTTTAATTTTGATGTTGAGATTGGAAAAACTTACTCCCATGGGACGTCGCCGACAAGCATCCAGTCGCCATCTTTGTCTTCATAGGTTGGGACATAGTCGGAGCTGTTCAGGAGATTCATCAGCTTGCTCTCATTCATGAAGTCCTTCATTCCTTGGGATCCACAATTCCCTTCAAATCCAATCAATCAACAGCTGAGCATTAATATTAATCTCCTCCATATATATATATATATATATATATGCAACTGCTTCAATTATTTTTCCTTCTGTCATTTATTATTAGTTCTCTCGTGCCCGACTTGATTAAAAACAGTTAAAATATTACTTACGAATGTTCTACATTATTTTACCATTCTTCGTGTAGGAATCTACAATATTCCTATTGTATACATATGATATAATTTCATTGTATCTGTATGTCTTTCACAGTTGATAAATATAGAATGCTCAGGGATATTGAATTCATCCCATAAGTCTTATTTATTTATCTTTTCTATCTTGGTATTAGAGCCCTTCATACACGTGTCATGTTTTCCTCTACTGATAACCCTAATTCTTCCTTTACTCGCTATCACTATCATCCCTAGTGACCACACCTCAGCCTCTTACCTCCAACCCACCTAATCAACCCATTTCTTCCTCCCAACCAAACCCTAACCCAAATCCAAACGTTGCCTCTAACCCGAATACCATCTCCCTTACTACCTCTGTTCCTTTCTCGACTCTTGTCTCCACAACCAAATATGTTCCCCAACCAAATCCAAACGATGTCTGCATTAATGACACTAAGGCAGTGTCATCTGAATATATACTTGATTCGAATGGTGATGTCATTCCTAATCTGAAGTATGATGATTGGCTGGTCATGGGTCATATCCTTCTCCCGTGGCTTTATGGTACGATGACCATGGAGGTTGCCTCTCAACTAACGAAGTGCAAGACCTCACGCAATCTTTGGACTGATGTGAAGAATTTGGGCAGGGCAAACACCAAAGCTCGTGTCCAACTGTTGAAGTATGAATTTCAGTGTACACAGAAAGGTTCTCTGAAGATGGACAAATACTTGAACAAGATGAAGAGCCTCTCGGATAAGCTCTCACTTGCTAGAAGCCCGGTATCACCTGCTGATCTCATCTCTCAAGTTCTCTCTGGATTAAATAGCAATGACAATCCCCTGGTTATTTTTCATTTCTCAAATTCTCTCTGGATTAAATTGCATATGAAGCTCATGACCTTCGAAGCTCGACTGGAACAATTGATCGCTGATACTGTTTCTATTACTAATGCATTTGCCTATGTGGCTACAGGGGTGCTTTTAGCTCTTGGAATTCTCGTGTCAATAGAAATAGAGGAAGTGCTAATGCTAGACAAAATGGTTCACAACTTTGGTCTAATGATGCTCGGGCTGAGTTGAAAAACCACAATGTCAGCTATGCACAGAAGTTTGGTCATGAGGTATGTATGTGTTACTGTCATTATGACGCGGATTATGATGGTCTTATTGGGAAGAGACTTGGTAGTTCCAACCATCCTTTATCTCCTTCTGCATTCACTACTACATGTGAGACCTTTAGTGACCAATCACGATATCTAGATGGTGGGGCTACTCATCATGTAGCGTCCACCTCTGCATCAGTGGATCCTAAGCTTGACGCTACATGTAATCAACATATTCTAGTTGGTGATGGCCACCTATTGAACGTTAAAGAATCTGGAGATACTCTATTATCTTGTGGTGATTTAAAATTTCTGAAAATGAGGGACATTTTGGTTGTTCCTAAAATTACAAAGAATTTATTGAGTGTGAAGAAGTTGAATAATGATAATCCTGTATATATATCTTTCTACTCACATGGCTATTTTGTGAAGGACTTGCACACTGATCAAGTTTTGGCACACGGAGCTCCAAGCGATGAAATGTACAAACTAGCAAAATCAACATTTTCATTTTTTACTTCAGTTTTAAGTTCTATCAACAATCCAAATCTTAGAGTCAATGTTAGGATTTCATTTCAGTTTTAAAGTCATGTCATAGGAAATTTAGTCATCCTAATAGTAAAATTTTGGGTCAGATGTTGATGTTGATACCTTTTTTTGATGATAACAAAATTATGATTCAAAGATTACATGGCAGGATTTGGAAATGGTTTGAAAATTTTTGAAAATTGGTTTTCATGTGCAAAAACTCGAGTTTAGTGTTTAAGCAACTCGAGTTACTTAGAACTTTCATCAACAACTCGAGTTTTCAGCTTCAAGTTGTGATGACTCCAGTCACATACTTCTTAGAACTCGAGTTGCATGCCTAAAAATCTGTTTTCAAGAAAACTCATGAAGTAAAACTCGAGTTTGGGGTTTCAACAACTCGAGTTACTCAGAACTTTCAGCAACAACTCGAGTTTCCAGCTTCAAGTTGTGATAACTCGAGTTCCAGGTATACAGAACTTGAGTTTCGTGCCCTTGAACCTCTGAGGGAGATTTTGCTTCAATGTAACTCGAGTTCCAGACATATATAACTCGAGTTGCATAACTGTTTTACAAAACTTGAATTGAAAACTGGAAGTTTTTGACATTAGAGTTATGACCACTCGAGTTACACATTTTTCAAAACTCAAGTTGCACAACATGATTTCATAACTTGCAGTCTAAACTCGAGTTATCCAAATAAAAGTTTTTGAACTACATTATGAAACTTCCATTATGAACTTGAGCTTCCAAATTAAAGTTTTCCCAACTCGAGTAAGGCATTTTTGAAAACTTGAAGTTTTATCACATAACATTTCAGATAGCTGTAAATATACGAGGTAGAACTCGAGTCCAACGTATGCGAAATCGGACCGGCCGGGTCAATCCGGAAACCGGCAACTCGGTCAGTAATCCGGTCCGATCTGATGGCTGACACCGGGTTAGCATCATTGTGGGGATGTCGAAGAGGGAAATGGAAGGAAGGTAAAAGGCTGAGAAAGACGGTTTTTTTAGGGCTTAGAGGGAGGGTCATTGGTGAGGATGACGAAAGAGACACCGAGATTGTGAACCACTGCCTCCATGCTCCAAAGCCTGCTTCCTGTTCACTCCAGCTTCTGCTTCTCATTCGCCCCACCTTTCGCTTATCGTCCCCTCTTCTTTTTTTGCCAAGTAAATCCAAACTACCATCAACAACGAAAGGGTTCATACAGCAACAGACAAACAACAAAACAACTAAAACAAAACCACAAACTAACCAAAAAAAAACCAGCAGCCCCTGGAACCAGCTTCATCCAGGATCGAAAACCACTTATCTAGCGAAGGCGGTCGCTTATCGTTCCTTTCAAAGATGTGAGAGAGAGGGGGAATAGTGGATGCAAGCAATAAAAGCATTGTGTAGGGCCAAGCAGAGTGTCAGATTTCACATCAAAGAAAAATTGGAAAAGGAGCCTCACGTCCATTCAATTTTTAGTGGAAAATTAAAACATTAAAATATAAAAGTGTAAAATGTTGATGTTAAGAGAACTCTCACCCACATAATTAAATAAAATGAGAACTCTAACCTATTTTATAATTTTTAAAACATTAAGATATATATTTTATTTTTTATTTATCACCGGTTTGACCCCGGTTTGACTCCGGTCTGACCCACTAACCCTTGACCCACTGTCTTGTCCTGTTCAGTCACCGGTCCAGTTTCCTGTACCTTGCTCGAGTCATGCATTCCTACAACTCGAGTCACAACTTTATCTGACAAACAGCGTCTGACACAGAGCTTCACTTTTACCAAATCCTTCCTTATTCCTGTCAAAGATTTTTAAAACCTACCTGCCACTATAAATGCACGTTTACTAACCTATGAAATAGGAAAAGTCTCACCTGCTGAAGATCTCCAACAACGAGAAGCAATCAGAATTTTTATAGTCTTCGCCGATGTCGAAGGAATACATTTATTGCCACATTCAATGCTCACACCAAACAGAGGCAACGGCTATTAAATCAGAGTAACAGACATTTGGTCTTCTCTAACGGACATATTGAATGAGCTCAGCTATAAATAAGAGAAGCATTAAAGACAGAAGAGGACGACAATCAACAACGCTTTTCTTATACGTTCTCTTGTCTTCTGTAAACATTCAAAATCATTCCGTGATCTTCTGTGATTAGCATATCTATTCTTTTGAGAGTTTAAACTTGTGATTCATTCTTGTATTCAGTGAGAAACTGAAGGATGGGGCCTTGAGATTATTGGGTTGTGAGATTGTGGAAAAACAGAGAGTGAAAGTCTCTGTTCTCTTGCATTTAGTGAGGGGGAGTGTGATTCCATTTTTGTAAAGGCTTGTCAGCCCTGTTGATTGCTGTTAGTGGATTGGAAATCTCAGAAGAGCTCTGAGGATTGGACGTAGGTCAGAGAGGACCAACTAGGATAAATCGCCTTGTCCATTATTCCTCTGCACTCCCGGTGACTTTGTTTTAATTTCTATGATTTACGTTTTAATTTTTAAGTGTGACCAATTCACTCCCTCTTGGTCAAATCCTACACTAACAGTTGACTGATAGTAAAGTTTTACATAATATAAATAACGATGACTTTCACTTCTATGAACTATGTCAGCTTGGGAAATCCCATTGATTGCCTTACTTTCATTTTGACTTTAGAGCTAATGTGCCATTGGCTTTGATTAACACTGATTTATGAGGACCAACCTTTCTAGTTTCTTCTGGGGGCCATAGATATTACATTAGCTTTTTAGATGACTTCAACAGATATACATGGGTTCACTCTTTAAAATCTAAAGATGAAGTGATTACCGTCTTTATACATTTTAAGAATATGGTTGAGAATCAATTTGACAGAAAGATTAAAGTTCTCCAAAGGGATTGGGGTGGAGAATTTAGGAGTTTCAGAGTTGTGCTAGACACTTGTGATATTATGTTTCGTCACCTTTACCCAAAATGGTAGAGTTGAAAGGAAACATCGGCATATTGTGGAAATGGGGTTAGCATTCCAAGCCAAAATGCCCTTACATTATTGGTGGGAGGCATTCTCTACAGTTATTTTTCTAATTAATAGGCTACCCACTAAAGTTTTGAATGGTCTATCTTATTTTCAGTGCTTATATAACAAGAAACCATATTATTCACATATCAAAGTGTTTGGTTGTGCTTGTTATCCTTGTCTACGACATTTCCATAATCATAAGTTTCGGTTTCATAATATTAAGTGTGTTTTTATGGGTTATAGTTGTGCTCACAAGGGGTATAAATGTCTCAGTTCAACAGGGAACTGTATATTTCCAGACATTTTGTATTTAATGAAACATATTTTCCTTTTGAAATTATTTTTATTAATCCGAAAGCTCCTTCTCAGGCTGAAGCAGTTACTTACATTTTCCTGCACAACTCCATTTTTCTGATGACGATAACTCTGCTATTCACTTTGTTTTTGTTGATAAATCTACTTATCACTCTAATTCTGCTGATGAATTTGCCTTTGCTAATAATCTGACAGCCCAAAACCTGCCAACTTCTCCTTTTCTTCTCATTTAATGCTCGATTCAAACTTATTTAACTCTTCACTTGTTGGTTCTATTTTTCCTTCATCTGATGCGTCTGGTTCAGGTTCATTACAACAACAGGAATCTCCAAATGTGGTTTCCTCAACCGTTGCAGAATCTGTGGTAGCAGGTGATGTTCATCAAAACATTAAAATACATACCCTATGCAAACTCAGAGCAAGCATAGAATTTTCAAGAAGAAAACTCCTTTTGTTGGAACTACTTCACTTCACCAGCCCAAATCAATGACAGAGGAATTTATGCTGATAAGTTGCTAATTATGATCATTTTAGTCTATATGGATGACATTCTTGTGTTTGGGAGTAATTTCAAGAGTTTGAGTCTTTTAACTCAAAACCGTCATACTATTTCTGTACTTAAAGACATTAGACCATCTCACTATTTCCTTGGGATTGAGATACAAAGAAATCGAGATGGCATCTTCCTTTGCCAAAGGAAATATGTTATGGACATTTTGGAGAGATTTCAAATGAGTGGAGTGTTGGAATTAGAACGTACATGCAGCGGAATTTAAAATTTTCTAATCCCCGTATGGATATGTCAAAGACGTTTAGACCGAGGAGATATAGCAGTACCTTTTGCGTTTAGAATTCGAAGCGTCCCTTGCTTTTAGATCTCTTCAGATTCTACGACCTTCTGTGTTCTTGATTCCGATCACGAGGAGCCGACGTTTCTTTGATCACCTCTCTCTACCGGTATCCACGCGAACAGTTCCCAACAATCGCAGCGTGCCAGCACCTCTCACGTCTCACTCTCCCTCTAAGGTTTTTGTGGCTCAAGGTCAGATTCGAATTTTTCTTGTTCTCCTTCTCATGAGTCCTTATCTTTATAAAACTTCTAAATAGCTTCTAGAATTTGCGATTAATCTCTAATTAATATTTAAAATTTGAATTCAGATCTGAAAAGATATTCAAGATTAATCTTTATTAATCTTGAAATTTGAATTTCAAAAGGATATTCAAGATTAATATTTATTAATCTTGAAATTTGAATTTCAAATGGATATTCAAGATTAATTTTTATTAATCTTGAAATTTGAAATTCAAAATATGAAATTCGAATTTTGCAATCCTAATTTGGATTAATCTGATTTGATCAAATCATATCTATACAGTTAATCCAAATAATGATCCAACAAATTTAATTTATCTTTATAAATTAAATATGAATGTTAATGTTAGCTATTTAATTTATCAAATAAATTAAACATTGAAACTAACATGCAACACCTTTCTCATTTCAAATTTATATATATACATATATAAAATTCGAATAAACCATAGAATTAAAGCTCATGTTGTGCTGTTCTTGTGTGCGACCCTGTATGCTCATATGAAGTTGGTAGTTGGCTAAACTCAACATTAGCCCACAAGTCACAAGCGTTCTCTAGCAAGACATTATGACTACTCAAATCATATGGGGATCGTTAACACGACACAACCTTTCATGCAACCACATCACATCCCTTTTGTCACGTGATATCTCAATAAAGGATGAGGCATGGATGACGTCATACTCCTATTCCTGATCATTATTTTCTCGATCCTTGAGCAGTCTGATCAATGAAAAGAAAACTCCTTTTCGTTACAGTATGGCCATACATTTCTCAGATTCACTCATCGAGGAGCCCAGTAATATCTCTCAACTAATGTCAGGGACAAATCCCATCTTGATCACTTACATTCCTCCACATGAAAAACCCCTAAACTTGATTATAGCCTTTATCATCACCCGGTCAAAGGTCACTTTTGACTAGGTTAAAGCTTAGTGACTTTTATGTAGGAATCTATGATGATCTCATGTTAAAGGGCATTGTAGCATGATTACGTATGAGATAAGCTAATGATTTAATCCATGCAGCTTTCTTATAGTGGGTCGATTCATCACCTTGTACTCTTATAAGTGTCGATAACTTTGACCCATATTTCCATACCTCATCAAAGTCATACTGGGCTTACTTTATCTATGCTCCCGCATAGACAACAAGCCGGGGACATTTAAGACAATATTCATAATTCGTCTATGGATGCAATTATCACAATAAACATGCAAAACATATGATAATTAAATGGAGAAAATATATTAAAATAAATAATGTGTGAGGTGCAATGTTTGACCCCAATGGCATAATTTTCAACATGGAGCTACTCCTGTGAAAACTCTTATGGCTTTGGGTAAATTTTTGTCACTTTATCATGGTACTCCTCTTGAGAACCCTTCTAATTATAGGATTGTAATTGGAGCTCTTCAACATCTATGCAATACACTGTCACTGCCTGATATTAGCTTTTGTGTTGGAAAATTAAGTCAATATACGTCCAATCCTATGACTAAGCATTGGGTTGTTGTTAAAAGAGTATTGAGATATCTGTGAAAAGTAATGAGTCTTGAAATTCAAGTGAAGCCATCACTACTACAGATTATAGTTTTTACTACTGAAATTTGCATCCTTTTTAAAAAAGGGAGTAAAAAATGAAGGCGGTCGCTTTAGGAGCCATATATCTAAGATAGGGTGTCAAAAGGTGCCTTTAGGCGCCCTATATCAGGATAGGGTGTCAAAAGGTACCTTTAGGTGCTCCATCTCATAATAGGGCGCCTAAAAAGCCCTCCTGCCACAAAATTTGAAATGGTTTCACTCTACCCAAGAATCTCATTCTTTCAAGAGATGGCCCTCATTTCATGCCTCTTTCTCTCACATTTCAAGCCCCCACTACCTTTGTGAGAGACCCCTCTTTTTCTTTGAAGCTCTAACTTCTGCAAAGACCCCTCTTCTTTCTATGAAGCTCTAGCTTTGCGTGTGGAGGTCTCTCAGCTCTCAGTCTCTCTTCCTCACTCTCTCAGCTCTCACATTCAGCTCTCACTTTCTATTCGTGCTCAAATCCCGCGCCATTTTATTCATACCCCTTCTTTCGCCATGCTGTAGTTACGAGACAGGAGGTGGGATGCACATCGTTAGCAGAAGACGATGCGGTTGAAGAAGAGAAAGAAACGGGGTTCGCTTCCTTTTGTCTCCGTCTTCATCCTCTCTGCTTGACAGAGTGATATTTTATTTATCTGCATTCATTTTGTTTCCATGTCTCACTAGATATCAGTTTGGCTTTCCTGATCTGAAATCTGAATCATCTGATAGTGTTGAGTTTTTACAGGTGCTTCACTGGCAGAAGATTGGATTTGCTTGAAGTCCATAAGAAATTGTTATGCGATATTGTAACTGCTGTTGTTTCTGTGCCTTGTATTTGGACTATCTTCCATATAGAGATCTTGAGGCGCATAATGTTGTTGTGTAATAGAAAGAACAGAACGTTTCGATAGGTACATATTTTGAACAGAATGTTTTTTAAAAAATAATATACCTACGACGCCCTATCTTGAAATATAGGGCGCCATAGGGTACCTATAGCGCCTTTTATGATATAGGGCGTCGTAGGCCCTAACTTTTTACTCTCATCACATACACACACCCTGAGAAATGGTGCCAATTGGGTTAAAAATAGGGCGTAAAAAGTACCTTTTGTAGTAATGAATATAACATTCTTAAGTTGATAGCATATTCAGTTGTTGATTAGGCTGCATACCCTGATGATAGATTGTTAGTAGGGGGCTTCTGTATATTTATTGGAGATCCATTTGATGCCTGGTCCTCCAAGAAACAAAGGGTTGTTTCTCATTCTAGCACATAGTCATAATATCGGTCTTTATCCAACACAGCTACTGAAATTTCATGGATTGTTTCCTTGTTGACAGAACTTAGACTTGAACTGAGGAAAGTCCCCATTAATTATTTGGTGTGATAACACTAGTACCATTGCTATTGCATCTAATCCCGTCCGTCATGCTTGAAAAAAAATATAGAAATTGATGCTCATTATATACGGGATCAAGTTCTACAAGACAGACTCTCGGTGCAATACATTCCAACACAGGTGCAGTTGGTGGGCTGTCTCACAAAGCCTCTGCCTCATTCCAGATTTTGCCAATTAAGAGATAAGCTTGGTGTTACTGAGATGCCCTCTAATTCTAGAGGAGGGGTTGAAGTCAAAAGAGGGAGTTAAAATATTAATTATGTATATATTACTGTTCTGCATTATTTTACCCTTCTTTGTGTAGAAATCTAGAATATTACTATTGTCTACAGATGTCATAACTTCATTGTATCCATACATCTTTCACTGTTGATAAATATAGAATGCTGTGGGATATTGAATTCATCCCTCGAGCCTTATTCGTTTGTCTTTTCTATCTAAAACTGTCAATTGATTAACTATTTGTGTGTGTATATATATATATAGTGAATTTTATTGGGGGTTAAAAGAGTGAGAGGAAATTAAGAATACAAAAAAGTGGTGGGGCATGATATAGGTTACCAATTGTGAGGGAGCTGAATATCTTGGTCAAAGCATCATAGAGATCTTGGTAAGTGTTGTACAACTTGAGGTCCACTTTGCGAAGGTAAGGAGCTCCATCCATGCTCACTTTCACGAAGCTTCCATTATTAGGGCTTCCTTTCTCGCTCTCTTCCCCACTGTTCTTCAATATGTTCTTTCTGAACGATCTCACCGGTGGCCAACCCACCACTTGCGCCCCTATATATATATATATATCAAGAACCATGAGATCAGTGATTTCCAACAAGAACCTATTTTAAATTTGCTTTTCAAACTTCCTCTTCTTTGAACGGCTCGAAATTAAAGTCAACATGACAACAGAATAAATATACAGCAGAAAGGTTGAGACTTGAGAAGTTATAGGATTCTCAGGCCTTTTAGAACTGCCTCATCGTTTGTTCACATCCAGCTTTCTAGTGCAGGTTCACTTTTCTTGTCTCAAATATATTATTGTATGTAATTACTTTCATCACTAAGAGGAGGGGACAAAAATATGCGATAAGGACAAGAAAAGCACATAAAAAACAAAATTAAGCCATTAAAACTTGTACAGGTCTGTCTAAAGTATGGCTCAAATAGTTTTTGCCTCCCCCGCATGATTTCGTAGATAACAAAGATCATCTACAGCTAGGAAGAAACCATGAACGAGGTTTCAATCTGTAATGTTGTATTGCCAAACCTTCTGTTTCAAAAACCAAGCCGCTCGCTGCTGTCTCTGTGTCTATCTCATGATTAAGGAACCTAACCCAGGTAAATTACTCCATTAAATATGATTAAAGAGAACTAATAGAGTTAATGAAAAGTGAGTAATTACTTGGCGGGAGGTTTGGCAGGATCAGAGGGCAGAAGGGTCTTCTCTTTCTTGAGGCTATCAGATTTTGGATCTACAGGTTCCTTTGAGGATGAGAGATTCAACATCAAGTCCACAGTCTCTGATTCAGTCTCAGAGAAGCCTCTCTTTCTGACCACTTCTGGTTCGGTGCCGCCATTATTTCCGGGCAATCCAAGCCTGAGTTCTGTTTCCTCGAAACCCATCTTCTGCTTCTTCACATCTATCACTTCCATTATCGTGAGTTTTTCTTCTATATGGATCACTTTCTCTCTCTAACCATTTACTACCTTTCTTCTTTTTATATCGCCTTTCTGAATATCGGATAATATACTAATAGTGCGAGAGGGAACGGAGAAGGAGGGTGTGTGCTTTGTTATTGAGCGTGGTGGCAATTCATAGAAGCACGCATGGGCCTTTTTGTCTTTTTCCTCTTGTTCCGGAGTGGTTTTGTGACACGTGGCCCAATGCGTGAGCTGGAACTTCCGAGCTTGCTGGGATAGGTGACGACAAGCTGATGTTATCTCCTTGTGGTTGCCCAGTGGAAGATGTGAATATGGACACCCCCTGTTGCCTGCTTAAATCCTTTTTTTAATTTGTTATAAATCCCTAAGGTTTCGTTTGTTTCATATCCAACCACTAAAAGAGATTCCTTCTATTTTCGCCTATGTACATCATTGCAAATAACGTAATTATAATATTATATTCCTGTTTCATTTTTTAACGCAACAAGACTTTTTTATTTTACTTCATCATTACGCCATCTATGTCAATATTATTAATGCTACATACATGACCCAGATGTCTTTTTATATTGTCAAATCAATTAATTAGTATATCGAATAATTTACCTACATATTTTTTTTAATTAGCTGTAGTATAATGTAACACTTTCGTCTACAGATTTTAAAAGGGTTTTGATGTAGTATATATGTCTGTGTGTGTATCAATCTGTTGTCAATGTTTGCAGATGAACTGATGAGTGTGTGTTGATCATCTTTGGATTTAGCAACGAGCGTATTATTGATCATGGATCCAAGGTTTAATTTAGACACCGAGGATCAATAAGTATGTAAAACTCAAGAAGTTCACTCCCCCAGTGAACCCGTGGTACTTGAAATTAACGACTCCCGAAATGGACCACCTTACTGGGAATTGATGATAATAATATCTATAATATTAATATCAGTGTTAATTCTAGATATGAATCAAAATTGAATTGAATTTTCTATGTAGCTATATAGCTCAATGTTTGTCAATAAACAGTGACCATGTTTACGAGAAAGCATACATATTAAATCAAAAGGCATGTTGAAAATGACGATTCTTGATCTTTGATGACAAAGAGGATTTTTTTTGTTGACCTTGGATAACACAGAAGCATCTATTATATATGGCCCCCTCATATAGTCTCCATATAAATCTCAAACACATGGCTGAGACTACTTATCCGACTTAATGTGTTGGCTCTTTCAGAAGTAAGCCTTGTCGCCTATTACATACATACATACATACATATATATATATATATTTTAAACATGGAGTTACACTCCTCATTCAATATTTTTCCTACTTAATCTCTAGCACGAATTGTTCAAAACAAAAACGAACCACACGTAAATTAAACTGACCAAATTTCATAAACGAAGATGAATAAGCCTTGCTGCTTAATTAAGGGATTGTCCATCACAACAAGCATGTTGTTTCTGGTTTGTTCCAAGTTAATTTTATAGCTATGGTTCTACAGAGTTCTTTTAAAGTGGTCGACAAGTTAAAGTGTTTTTGTTGGGGTGTACCCTCCTAGTTCGCTATGTGATAAAGGTGGTTCGCCAAAAAACAAAATGCGTGTGGGAATAACAACTGCAGATATATATATAGAGAGAGAGAGAGAGAGAGAGATGCGCAATTATTTGAAAGGCACAGCCAACTGTTTATGTAGTAACAAGAATAGTGCAGATATATAGGATTTGCGGTGTTGATACGTGCCTTGTCTTTCTGAGAGTTGCAGCCACACACGGTGTCCACGTTCAACAATTCCTTTTCCAAATTATGCATTTTAATTTCTGTCTTCATGGACATATCTATCTCTACATCTATCTAAATCTAAACCCTCAACCAAACTGGGCTGTGAGAAGAATGCAAAGAAATTAAAGATGAGTAGGTTTTTCTCTCTAGTCATATCTCTTGGTCGTTAATGGTTCTGTGATCCTTATTCACGCAAGTTCAAGGAAATTTAGAGACTCCACATGGACTTCCCCTGCTTGATATATAAAGCAATAATCAGCCAATGTTAGAATTTCTAAGACTAATTTACTTTTATATATGCAGATCGATACTTAAATACTCTCCCCATACACACACATGCATGCATACATTTAAATTTTACAAGAACATGCACTAATGGCCTAAGCTTATCAAGCAGGACAGACTAGTGACCTCTCATCCATATGGGAGCTTTCATGCCACTATATGTTATAAGTGCTACTGCAACTTGAAGGGACATAAATACAAGTAATGTAGTAGGTAGGTGTATCTACATCTGTACATTCAAATGAAGCATGTAAAGTAAGACTTTTGGTGGACAAAAATTGGTAATACTTTATTAACATTACTTGTGAAAGTAAAAAAATGAATATTTTGGTAAGCCGCAATGTATATATTTTAGGTTAAGAGCAAATATGTGGGAAAGAAAGAGTTTTATGGGAATGGAAAGAATAAGATTCTTCTACTAAACTGCTAATAAGCGGTATGGGAGATGTCTATGGGACGGCTGATTTGATTTCGCTACACGCCATAAATGGAAAATGAGAATTGATCAGAACGAGAGGAGAGGAAGCAGGTGGGACCCAGAGGGTTAGAGACATCCAATGGCATGTGGTAAGATTCATTTGGGTTAAGTGAGAGAGGGCCCTACTAAAAGATGACATGTGATTTGTTCTATGCATGTCAAACCCTTCCCCATGTGCGCCGCTGTAGGGCACCCCACCCATCATTCCCTCCTCCTAATTCATCTTTTTCTTTCATTTTTCTTTTTCTGCGTTAATTCCAAAATATTGAGCCCACAATAATCATTTTTAAATTTGATTAAGGGCTGGTTTGGATGCTAGGTTTGAAACCTAGGTTTCACAGATTCTGAGGTAAAACCTAGGTTTTGAAATGTGATTTATGTTTGGGAAGTTATAGCTTTTACAGATTTCAAGGTAAAAAAGTAAGAAAAAGTGGGTATGAAAGAGGAAAGTAAGAAAGAGAAAGAGAGAAAAAGTAAGAAAGAGGAAAGTAAGAAAGAGTAGTAAAAAGAGAGTATGAAAGAGAAAACCTAGGTTTTGAAACTACCTTGAAACCAAACCAACCCTAAATTATAATTCATTAACTTCAAAACCCTTTTATGCTCCCTCTTTAAGGGTTTTGACCCCGCACTTACAATGAACATATCCATCCACCACTTCAGCAATGTCAGTAGTAGGGTTAAGTGTATCTGTGATCTTGAGAACTCAGATTGTGAGTGCGAAGAGATGGAAAGAGAGAGAGTGACACACACACCGTACTAGAATTGTTCTATATATGATTTTTATTTTCCTTTTGCATAGGTTCATATAATTGTTCAACGATTATGGATCAGCGATGCTCCTAGTTTATCCACGGACGTTGGTTAACTTGTAACTCTGTCTTAAAACATGGAACGATGTTGAGGTCAGAGGGTTGGTTTAGTCTCAGAAGGCAATAAAAAAGAAACCCTAAAGTGGTCAACAAAATGTTGCCGCAGACAGACACGATCCAAGGCTGTATTTTTCTCAGCCGCCCGTTGACAAGTTTGTTATATATTTTTATTTTAATGCATTACAAGTAGTGTTACTTTTTCTTGGATCTTGAAGCACTTTTTTTATGGGATCCAAGCGCGGTTTTCATGGCGCTCTGTAACAGTGCAAATTCGATACTGTTCTTGCCTGAAATGCGCACGTACAAAGATATATATATATATATTAAGGTTTCTCCTGGATCTTTCCATTACATAATCCTCCTCGAAATTCGCGAGAATGCCTATGATTTCCATGGATTTAAATTTGTCTATATATACACACACACTTAACCATTCAGTTTTGTGTCAATTGAGGCACATTATGTGGGTCGACCTTGCTATGTAAAATCGAGTTCGTTTTGTACGTGATACTCATTATATCACATGCCTAACTCGCTATTTATGGAAACTTAGACACAGTCACTTATTGCCAATTATCAAACCTGGCAACTTTATCTTGATCAACCAGCAAGGTCCCATTTGACTTCTGCAACAGTGAAAAAAATCACAACTTATTTGGTTCGGTAACTATATATATATATATATATGTTATTCACATATGAAAAGAAGAAACAAAGAAACACGCCAGAAAGTTGGCCGAATTTTTATCATATACCATATCTCTGTGTATAATTTATATATATATAGATGCAGATGTACCATGGAAGAAGAAACAATGAACGTAGTCTTGTTCAATCTAGCTAGCGAACTCTATGTGCCGGCCCTAATACATGCAGCTAGCTAGATTCTGTGATCACTGTAAGCGAGAACGAGAAGTGTCTTCAATGGTAGGGATCGAGTTAATTTGGTGGTTTAGAATTATTATTACTGTTATATTTTAGATGGCATTCTAATATGGAACTCAAATTAATATAAAAAGGACAATTCATTGTTCATGCAAGGCAATAATGCATATGCATGGGGTCCAGTGTGTATGATGGGTGACAACATGATCTATTATATGTGGCTTGCAAGAACCGTCAAAGACGACGACAATATTGTACTATTATACATGGGTTATGGGTTTTTCGTTTCTTTGTCAATGCGAGTGTATGAATAGAGGTATAGGTCGGTCAACTTTAGTTATTAGCTTGTATCAGAAGCTGGCCAACTTTCCCAAATGTTGTCGGTTTTGACCCAAAATCTGACTTCAAAACCCCACCAACACATGCATACACACACATACATATATACATATTATGCAGTCAAAGTCAATTTGAGCTAACTAGCTAGGATGGACACTGTGTATAGATAAGTATGTTACGGAAAACTTTTATTGAACATCTCGGATCTTGATTAAAATTTATAATAACAGTGTCGATGGATATATGTTATCGAGTCACTTCCACTATTCTTCGTTCACTCTAATTACCCTAATTCTAAGTTCGTTTGGCCAGGAAGCTATCTGCTTTCTCACTGCATTTTTAGTTGGTCAATCATATTTTATGTAGCTAGCATTAAGAACTTGTAACTCATTCACAGAAGAATTCAAACCTCCTAGAGATCACCAGAATAACTTTCTGATAAAAATATACTCCATCAACAATAACAATAAAATATAAAGACGTTAACTTGTACATGCATGTGTGGGACGATATATTTTTATTTGATTGAGAAATGAAGCAGTTTCCCATCGGTCCGCTGGAGATGACTCATTCTCGTAGCTCTAATTGCAACTTATAACACTCCTTTACAATATGGGATCCAACTCTACTGAACTTATTATTACCATATTGGTAGTAATAATAAGTTACTGCTGAGAACATTTGAGCTCAGGAACATTGCTGACATGTAGGGTTTGGAAAATGCTACCAAAGTAAATAATACCAAAATAATTAGATTAATCCAAACACTACTGATGAGGCAATGTAATGAGAGGAATCAAAACAAAGGCTGAAGTTGAGCTGGAACTAAAGCTGCATAATGTTACATGTATGTTGATTTGACGTAGGCGATGGGGATGTTATTGAAGAAAGCTAAAGAGAAATGGCGAAAACAATGAATGAATGAGATGAATGGTGTGGAGGGATTAGGCATTTGTTTGGGGGGGGGGGGTCCTCTATGCACTATAGCTGGGGACCAAACTCTTCGTGAACACTTGTGACAAACACATCTCATCTCCCACCCCACGTGTGCCACTTGCCCCACCTTTCAGAATCACTTCCTTCCCCTTCACACGTGTGCCCTCCCTTCCTATCCCCTCCAAAAGTGACCTTTCTCTCAATTCTCTCCCTCTTCCCCCATTACTACTATTATTAATTCCTGTTGCCTACCTTCTTCCTTATTTTCATCATACTAATAAAACACACGCGCACGCACACAAACATTATAGCTAGGGACTCTTCATGCAAACAAATATGATGTTATTGAACGTAACAGTGCATGAAGCTTCAAATGGATGGAAGTGAAGAGGTAGAGATGGCCAGCGCT
Organism: Vachellia pachyceras; assembly: GCA_025593235.1. NCBI lineage: Eukaryota > Viridiplantae > Streptophyta > Magnoliopsida > Fabales > Fabaceae > Vachellia > Vachellia pachyceras. The sequence continues at coordinate 19,004 of JANTPZ010025790.1, forward strand.
GGGTAGGGTTGGAGAAGAGGGTGGTTGTGGTTTTGTGATAACGTACAATACGAATGAAGGGCTTCGTGCATGGATCTCTTTTAATTTGTTACTATGGGACAATGAGTTCTTTCTGTGCGCATGCGATATATATTCTATTACATTTTATGTGGTCCAAATTTTTACTCATCAATATCCAATCCATCCATCTCCAACCAAACAGCTTCTCACATTCCTCTCATATATCTTTCATTGTTTATAATATATATATATATATATATTATGCCCACGGCTTATTCATTTCCGGTGTTTGGCCTATGGCCGCCTCAATTAATTGCCCAACCACCATATTCCCTGCGTAGCCCCCATTAGGAAGTCGAATATTAATTAAAGGAGCCAAAATGATTAATCCTTCGTGTGTAGAACTCTCAATTCTAAGCCTATTTTAAGTAATTCCTCAAATATCAAAGAATAACAGTTAAGTTATGAAATATAGCTTTAATTGATCATTTATTTCCAATTTTATATTTATTAAAAAAATTTCTGTCTTTCTACATTAAAAAATCATAACCGTCTCATGCTCATTTTTGACGGGTTAGATAGGGGTAAAATTAGAATAAAAAAGCATTAATATATAGCTTTTTAAGTGAACTAAGATTTAAGGCCAAAAATTACTTTCACAATGGACTTATAACAAGGACCATGCCAGCACCGCACATTTAGGGTACTTATTTTTTCTGTTAATTTTTGTAAATTAACTGTACAGTTCTGGCATCTATGTATTAATATTAATATTTTTGACAAGAAATATACGTTTCAAATGCTGGCGATGGAAGGCAGGGGAATAATGAATATATAAATAAATGGAGGATGAGGGAGAGGAAAAGAAATTAGGTGACCAGATCACATGGTATCCCACAAGCGATGTAGACAACATCCTCCCACATGGCCCTGTCCCTTACGTGGGTCCCACCTCAAGTGCCCATGTTCCCGATCTCAGCCCTCCATCTGTGGTCCCCACCCTCCGGTCTCTCCCTGTCCCCTCGTCCTCCGACCGCCTCCTCCCTCATGTCCCTCCCCTCACCGATCCTCACGTGTGGCCCTCCCTCTCTGCGCTGTCCACATCTGGTTGGCCGGTTAGGTGTCGCGTGGGTGGGCTTCTTTTACTTCGTTTTCTGTTTCACCAAGAGAATATGTGAGCTCGATATTGTCCCTCCACCCATATTCCTATAAAATTGAACGGCCTCCCAACCCAACCTCCCATCTCATTCCATCTCAGCAAGCAATTCGCCATCAACACCTCTCTACGCCTCAGAACTCAGAGATCAGAATCGAAAAACAGCTCGGATTTGGATTTGGATTTGGATATACAAACACACACACAGAGACAACAAGTTCATCATCAGATGCTCATCAATCGATATTCAGACGTGTACATCAAGAGAATGGGTATCAATCTTGAGGGTGAGCTCATGAATCTGGAGGACACAGAGCTCAGGTTGGGGTTGCCCGGGAGAGACGAGGAAGATAAACGTTCATGCAGTGTCAGGAACAACAAGAGATCTTGGCGTAAAGCAAGTGAGGAGGATCAGGAGTCATCAATAACCCAGAACAACACCTCCTGTCATAACACTTCTGATGATCAAGATAACGCCCCACCGCCAAAGTAAGTAACATATATTTTCATCAGAATATTTATATGAATATATAACTAGGCAGGGTTGGATTTATATGTATAAATTTACCGTGCAGGGTACAGATAGTGGGATGGCCACCCATTCGATCTTACAGGAAGAACTGTGTTCAGCAAAAGAAGGGATC
>JANTPZ010025791.1:0-12860 GCA_025593235.1 Vachellia pachyceras
TCTCTTGATGGCTCTATTCATTGAATAACAACCATTAGCTTTACCTTGACTATATATCTGATTCATACAAAAGGAATGAATTTGTTTGCTTTGAATGGCTTCATATTGATTAATTGTAATTTTGAGTAAAGCAATTTATAATTTGGACTTGTGAACTCAAGACAAATAAGGAAATCTTACCTAGAGAAAAAATTTTAAAAAGAAAGAAAGAAAATTGAACTCTCGAACTAATTAAACTAGTTTATCAATCAAATGGACTAAATCCGACCCATCTTGACAAAAGATCACAAGATGCCTTATTCAACTTGAGATTTTGTCCAGACTGTATCTTAAATTCATGACTAACACCTGATTTAGGCTGATTTTTGTATACCGTACGTTTTACTTTGCTTATTTTAGTTAAAGTTTCAAGCCTAAAACCCTAGTGTGGATGCTTTGCCTTTTAAGTTTTTATTTTTTATAATTAACTATAACTATTAATTGTAACTATTTTTACTTTTAACTATTTTTCAAGCCTATAACTATTTTTTATCTCTCTTTTTTTAGTTTAGATTTTTTGTAAAAGATCTTTATAAGTTATTGTATGAGTTTAATAATTTATGTATTTGTTTTATTATTTGTTACATATGACCACGATAATGATGAATAATTGATTTTAAAAGTTGATGTTTCTTACAAGGCAAGATTTTAAAAATTAATCAGCTTTGGGGTTGTTATAATGGTCTATAACAGCAACAATAATGGCTTCTTCCAATGATGAAACCCTAATTTCGGGGTCAGGAGGGCTTTTCCATCTTCGTTTCACGTGTATAGTAGCTGTGTATAGTAGGAGTGTATGGTCTTGTTTGGCAATACTTCTCAAAGCTCTAAAAGTTTGTTTAACAATGTTTTCTGCATAACAACATAATCTCCTTCACATGTTTACTTTGACTTACATAAAAGTATTTCTTCACCGTATTTTGAAACAGGCCTACAACAGCAACAATAATGGCTTCTTCCAATGGTGAAACCCTAATTTCTGGGTCAGGAGGGTTGTGTCAGCGAGTCTGAGCAATGTTTCCAAATTTATGTAAGCTTGGCTTGTGTGAAGACAGAACAGAAGTAATATATATTTTCATTAAAAAAAAAGAATCTGAAATTACAGAGAGAAACATAAAAGATAAAAAAGTACTTTGAATTCGAAAATTGGATATGACTGTGGTGGGGTTTCACTTTGCAAAGGACTGAAATGTATTACCACTTTTATCTGCAAACTTTGACGTACTCTTTTGTTCATCAGATCAATCAGACTTTAGTTTGCCTGTGATCTATCTGCAATAATGCATGCCAAATCAACATATATATATATATATTATAATTGACTAAATGAATACAGGATTTTGTTCAAAAAAATAATTTTACAAAAATAGAAAGTAACAATCAAACATGATTAAGCAAACAGTACTTGGAGGTTTGAAAACATAATTGGGAGTACCCTTGCCCTCAATGTCCCAAAAGTGATTAGACTTTTTTTTCCGAGTGATTAGGAGTATATATTAATCAAATAAAATTTGTATAAAATTACAGTGACAAAACTTGATTCCAAGTGCGCAAGGTTAGTAGAACAAGAAGCTGGAAATAAACATTCTAACTTGCGACAAGACTTGATTTCTAACTTCGCGTAAGTTGGGGAAGATAGAGATGGCATTCATATGATCATTCACCACCATCGACCTCCTCTCTTACTTACTATGTGCTCTAGTTCTTTACAGTCAAAGATTACCAATTTTTCTAATGGTGTCATTGATATGGAAAATAGTGATCTTAAGTCTGCAATAAATTTGATATTCATCTCTCTCAAATTGCTTGGGTATAATGGTGGTGTAAAAATTCCATGAGCTGTGTTGCCAACATATTTCTCCTGCATACCAAACAAATATATTCATGCATCTTTAAGAGATTAAAAACATGTATTTCACATATTGTAATTGTTTTGTTTCATTGTTTTTTAAAAAATTATAATCAAAGAACATTTACTTCTCCGATATCATCTAACTTACTATTTACTACATCATCTCAACTACTATACTGTAAATTATTAAGAATTTGAGTTTTCAATATTGCAAATTGTGCTCAATCAAATTCAAAGTTAATATAAATTTGATGCGGAAAAGTAATTTGTGAATACCCTGCACTTTCAAAGTTTTCAACATTTTGGATATATGTTGACAAATATGGGAACATCTTCAATAGCTAGTACTTTCACCGAAGGCAGTGCTCTTTCTTCTTGCATTTGATGCAACCCTCCTAGTTCTGAATATCCAGACATTCATTTTAGCTTTGTACACCAAGAAATCTCTACACTTTCTAGTAGAAGAAGGTCTTCACAGAAACAAATTGGCAATATGAATTCCAATTCTTGACATCATTCAACATTGAGGAGTTTCAGTGCTGGAAAGATATAGATTCATGACTCCTTGGATTAGGATCTTCATCATCCATTTTCTCTATTATTATGTATTTCAGCTTAGAACAGCCACTGATCTTCAAAGTTTCCAGCTGCCTCAGGCTTTGAATGGTGGATGGATGAAAAAGACATGCCATCGAACAATGCTTTATTTCTACAGAGTTAAGGTTACCCAGCTATAGCTTGCCCTTAAATAATGTTCTTTCCAACTTTTCACAACCTGTTAACTCTAGCTTCTCTAGTTTGTTGAGAAAGCCATCAGGATAATGACCACAACATATTTCTCTCACATCCATTTCATCAAGTTGCAATTCAATTAGCTTGGAGAAGATAGTCACTCCAGATTTAAGTTGAAGATTCTCGGTATGGATCAAACAATTCATCCCAGACCAATTTTTCAAAGAAAGCTTGATCAAGTCTTTCATAGCTCCATCTTCAATCGAAACAACGCCAGCAATAAGATTATTCCAACCTGTAGTTTCATCATCTCCTTCTAACTCCAGAACCTTTGCTCTCACCGCCAAGGATTTAATTGTTCCTTGGGAGAAGATTTTTTGTAAGTTGGCAGGCTTAAAACTTTTTTTTTATTAAAGTATCCAATTGAGAAGAATCGAAGGCAGAGAAGTCACTTCCATCTATACGGTATATTTGATATTTAGAAAGCGATATAGTGGGTGTTTGGGTAAGCCTTTTCACCCTCCAAAAGCACGTTTAACAGTGTTTTTTCGTAAAACGAGATAATCTTCTTTACATATTTACCTTGACTTGTGTGAAAGCACTTCTCTACCGCATTTCCAAACGAACCCATAATTTGAGCAACCATTGCACTAATAGGAATATGATCATCATTTGAAACATATTACAATTCTTCTAGCTGTGAGCATCTTGCAATCACTCCAAATCCATAGTTCTTTTTAAGTGAACAACGTGTCAAGCATAAAACTCTTAATCTATCTAGCTCCCTGATTTCAGTTGGTACTTCAATAATTGAACAATTAGTCAATTCTAGAGACTCAAGCTCTTATAAGTTTCTCACTAACACAGATATATCATCCAACTCCCAATTTATGAGAGATATTGTTTGAATATGTTTCAATGATTGAATTGATTTGGGCAATGATAGAGCTGAAGTTTTGCCAATATCAATTTTAGAATACAAAAGAAGAACTCCAAGATTCTTTATCCCTCCAAAGGAAGTATTTGAAACTTTCAAAGAACCATTTTCATTTATCCATACTAAGAGAACCTCAAGTTTGCTATCACCAGAACAATTGGGAAAGCTATCTATGATCCAAGATGAATATTTCATATTCTCCTTCAAATTTTTCTTAGAATCCATGATCACTTGTATATCTTCATTTGCCATTTCCAAGGCCACTTCCCGAATCACATCATGTATCTTTACACATTATTCACCAGCCTTCAACAATAAAGAAGAATTTATGAGTTTGTTTTTCCTCACATGCACTTGACTTCTAGCTGTATAATATTTGTCAACTTCTCCAAACAGCCCCAATCCTATAGCAATTCTGCTTAAAAGCTATACAGGTATTTCATGAGCCTTTGGGAATATAGAGCATATATAGTAGGAAGAGAGCTTGGGCTTGTTTATCTTTTAGATGAGTATAGCTTGACTTCAAAGAATTATAGAACTTTTTTGCATTTACATCAACAATCCCATGCCTCGATATTTCTGCACTTTTCAATGCTATCAAAGCGTCCCGCCATTCTTTTTCAGGCCAATCTTTAATTTTAAGGTTTTTGCCACAGCTACAACTATAACTGGTAATCTCCCACACTCATTCACAATATCCATTGCCAAATTCTTCAAATCAATAGGGCAATCCTGACCATGGCCAATTTTGATGGCGTGAGAAGTGAAAAGATTAAACGCATCTTTCTCATCTAATTCCTTCAGTTTAATTTTTTTTGGACATCCCATTTGGGTATAAACGTTCTCATCACGTGTGGTTAGCAAAACACTGCAGCGGCCCTTGCTATGGAAGCCAGGCTGAATCCCAATATTCTTAAGATCCAATTTTTCCCTAACATCATCAAGTATTATGAGTACCTTCCCAGCGTAAGCAATCCTGATCCATATTTGTTGCGCATGGCTCAATAGTTTCTCCTCCTCTAACTGCAGTTCCAATTGCTTTACAATATCATCTCGAATCCTTTTCTCATCCACAGGGGTAGACTGTTGTAAATATTATGTGGGTGTGTCAAAGGAAGAGTGTCACATTATTTGGGAAGAAAGATCTTGCATATGATAAAAGTCACTGGAGATAAATCTAGCAATTTTCCCTTACCCTTTATGTGCAAGTTAAATGTGTATTGGATACCTTTATTAAAAGATTTATAGAAATAAAAATATTATTTTGAATAAAGCTTTGATCAAGAAATTTCATAATTTAATGTGGAACCCAAAATTTGAAAAGGCTAATTTCTTGGATCAACATTTATTCCTTTAATACACTATAAATGCTACGTTTAAGTACAATCACCCTTGATTATCTTTTACAAAAGGAAAAGTACGGTTTTTAATGGCTATGAATGTGTGGGTATTAATAGTATTTTCAATCAATATTTGAAATGCAACGTATGGAAATAAATGCATGACTATTTAATGGCATTTGCAATTAAGAGTGTCATAAAAGTCTGGAAGAGCAATGTACATAGAAAAGCATTTGGAAGAGCAACGTACAGAGACATAAAGCTTGGAAGAGCAACGTACATAGTGAAATGAATTGGCTGAATAGTTTTAAAAAGAGAATTAGAGATACAATTGGGTGTCCAATAGACAATGGCTTAATAGATTGCACTTTGAATTACTTTTGGGTGCACCCCTCCTCCTTTGATACATAATTGTGTTTGCTGAGTTACACTATTTTTGCTGTTCTGCTTACCCTGACTCGCAGGAAGAATCCGTTTAATCCTGAGGAATGTCGCAGCTTACTTACTGATAGTCACGGAATAGTTCTTAAGGACAATGTCCTCGGACGCGACTCGGATTAATTCTTTATTTACAGGTATTGCTGCTACCAGGAGGAGTACAATTTTGGAGATGAGCTAGAAGATCCACTGATTTTTGTGTGCTGTATACAATATAGACACATTAATGAAGATGACTCTATCAAAGGGAATTGAGCTCTCAACATGTTTGCTGACTTCTATTGTCATTGTGGATTTCCGAGTTCCGCCCATCCCTTGCAATCCTATCATATAGTTACTTTCATCTTCTAATTCCTTCTTGAGTTCCTCAAAATTTGCCTTTCTACTACTCTCAAAGGACATGAACTCATCTTGTGAATGGAATTCCATGCCTCGCACTCCAACTTCATGTGCAACTTCAGCAAACTTATCGACTTTAGCGATCAATGTTCCGATCTGTTTCACCAAACTTTCCAACTCCTTAGCTCGCGCAAATTTCGAGGAGCAATTCATGCACAAGCCAAAGCATTTGGTTGGTTTAGCGGTGTCTTGTTGTAAAGTTCTTTGGCACCATCAAGCCAGTGTTCGACTATAGCCTCAAGTCGAGTCTTATTTCGTATTTTGGCTTCTTCTATCCCTAGCTCTACACTTTTCACAGTAGCTGACAACTCTCGCTGTTGCTTTTCGAAGTCTTTGACAAAACTCTTCTAGTTAAACAGGTACCCAAGTTCTTCCAATGCCTTACTTGCCAAGCATGGGATGATTGTAGTTGCAAAACCGGAACATATGTCTGACACTTCCATCTAATTAACATGCATAAGGGATTACGGTTACAAAATCAACTTGATCGGCATATCTAGGTACTTACCAACTATTATCTAAGATTACAATATACTAATCAAAACCATATTATTCTATTACTGAAGTTCATGATAAGTGATTCATAGAGAAAGAACGACATCTCTCTCTTCTTTACTCAAGTAAGAATGACATCTCAAAATATGAAACGTTTTGGAGAAAGAAAAGGGAATATTTAAAAAGAGAACAAAAATTTGACAACGAGTTTAGAATAATAACCTCCAACACGGCTGGACTATGCTGTACGTAGAATTCACTACAAGAAACAGAGAATTATTTGCTTCATTCTAGTGAATGGCTACCTCTCTAGTTTGAATGTGGATTTTTGTAATTTGGCAAAGGAGGGAATTTTCCTATAGACCATTCATTGGTTGAGCAACTTAGAATTAGGCTTTAGTCTAATTTTCCCTTCACATGGAAATATACTCAAATGGCCCTACGTAGTCGAGAGCAGGTGAAAGCTTAATGGAATGTTAACTTCTTATATGAGACCTCAAATACACACATAGAAAGTTGAGATATGTGTTGGAATGGATCAAAAGACATAACCTAATTCAGACTCTTGACTTTAAAATTAAAGTGAAACTAAGTAACAAAAAGGAAATGAAAGTATTGAGTAAAGGGAATTGGAATTCCTAAAGTGTCTTAATTAATTGCCTGCCCTTTCTTTAGAGTTACTAGTATTACTGCAACATCTAGTCTTTATTGTAAGAGTTAATTGAAAATTAGATTTAATCCTAAATATAGGACCATATACACTTTATCTTATATATTTAGCTATTTTCCCCAAACTTCCCCATTAATACACCATTGGGTATAATTAGATACTATAATGATTCAAATATATATTATGCATAGAAAAATTCGACTTCCTTCCCACTTTTAAGAATTGAACCGGTAACAATTCATATCAATTAGCATTTTTTATTCTTTTATAAATTATTTTTACAATAATATGTATAATTTATTGAAAAAGAAAAATGATGAATGTAAATATTTTGAAATAGTGTATTTAGTTTTCACAAAATGATTAAACGACTTTTATATATTTAGGATTTGTGTAATATTTATTAGAAAAGGACATTCTTTTTATCTAATTTTTTGGACATTAAGTGTATTAATTAATTTAATTGATTTTTTAATTTCTTTAAAAAATTCAACTGGTTATTATAATAAGCACTGTAGTTGGTATTGGTTAAACTCATATTTACTTGTACTATTTTGGTTTTTGGGCGCTTAACTAAGATGGAATTGGATTTTATCCAATCCCTCTTAATTAATCTTACACTTCAGTTCCTTGTGGGATGATCTTTGATTCTCTTTATCCTAAGCATGATACGTAATCTTGCAAAATGTTCTCTCCAATTTATAGATATTTCCATGAAATTTTCTATGGATAAATTAAAATTATGAGTATACGTACTAACTTGGATGCAATAAGCAAAGGCAACATGCTGGTACACGATCTTCACATGATTAAGGAGCCAAGATCCGTGAAATGAAAATGAGAAAGTTTTAGATACTAACTATATGAATATGTAAAAGATCGAAGAACATAAGTAAAATAAGAAACTATTGAGAATTTTTCATTATTAGAATTAAAATCAAATAAAAAGTTATTATTTTTCTGTTAGAAAGTAAATTAAACATTAACATGTTATTCAACTATTTTAATTTTTTATTTAAACTTTCATTATAAGTTCAAATATATTACATTTATCTAAAAATAAGAGTACGATGAATAAATTAAAAATAAAAGTAGATATAATTTAATCATGTTTTATTTAGGAACAGAATTGGATGTTGCTGCAGGAGGTCGATAAGGGAAAGGAAATGATGCTGTGTCCTGGGAGGGAAAATGAAGATGAAAAGAAGAAAATAAGAAAAACACGGTAAAACAAATTAAACTTAAAAAAAGGTCAATATACTTAATAAGAAAAGTAAGAATCTCATTTTTCGAGATTGGTAATGTGTTTCTCTTGTTGATTAGAACACACACACACACACACATGTATATATCTGTGTGCGTGTAAAAGAGCAAAATAACACAAATATATATACATAGTTTAAGAGATTATATTACATGGAATACAAAGTTTAAGTATAATTAGAAATTATATTACTAATTAAAATATATGGCATACTAAATTGGATATGCAGGCAAATGCCAAAAATCTGAGAACCAGAAATGAGAAATTTTAAGAGATTTACAATATAATCATGTAAAAGATCAAAGTTCATAAATAAACCAAGTAATATAACTAATTAAATATATACATGCACATGTACATGCACATAACTGTGATAGACTGCATCGTTCTCTTAAATGTAAAGTCACTAGTCTGTGAGAGAGAGAGAGAGAGAGAGAGAGAGAGGAGTGTGTGCTCATGTAGGAGAATTTAAATATTCTTTTATAACGCACTGAGAATAATTTAAATTTGGAAATATGAAAAACCATATCCTTCTACACCAACAATGAATAACGGAGAAAAAAATCAGAGGAACATTTTAAATACGAAGCAAAAAGAGCACGAAAAGTATTAAGCACAAGCAGGAATTGAAATGAAAAGGTGAAGAGCAATTAATTATAGGACAATAACTAGTATAAGTGAGATCGAAATAAATAACGAAACCAAATACAAGGAAATCCCAGTAAGGCCGATTGAAACCGAGCGAGCAATCCGAATGGCCAAAGCAAAAATTCTAATGATCGGATGTGAGAATTGGCAAACTCTGAAACTTTGAAAATGATTGTGATATAGAAGCTAAGGACTCTTCAACTTCAGAATGCATGACCAAAGGTTTGTTGGATCAAGTGGTAAGCGGCTTGTTCCAGCTTAAGCAAGGTCTTGAGTTCGAGTTTTTGTGTATGCAGTAGCTACCGTTGGGAGACTCACCCACCATTTTCAGGTGCAAGACGCGAGTCGGGTCCAGATTAGTCGGGGTGAAGCTTCGGAAACCGGGTGGAAACAAAAAAAAACTTCAGAATGCATGCATGCATGTGTGTATGTGTTTTACAATGGAATCTATTAATAACCTGACGTATGGTTTAATTTTGATGGAGGCTTGACTTTTGAAACATCGAAGGCATATTGTTCTTTGAGGAAACTATTTACTTTTGTTGAATTTGATCACAGACCAGCTATGGTCTCTACTAAGATAACGACACGGTGCAGCACAACATTGTTTGGACAACAGTTTTAATGCTTATAATATGAAATTATTTGCATCATTTGAGTGATTCTCCAACTTTTAGTTCGAATGTGGATTTTTTAATAATTTACAAGAAGGAATTTCTTATCAATTAAACTAAATAATAAGAAGGAAATGATTGTAGGATGAATTAGTTTCCTCTGTATACTACCTTTATGAGACTAAACATAGCACAAATAAAATAAGCAACTATATATATAATAGTGCTTATTATTGCATATACTACCTCACTCTTTTGATATAAGAGTACGATTTTGAGAAGATTAAAAAAGTTAAATAAATTATGTTAATTATAACATATATTATGAAATACTTATATATATCATTATTTTATATATATCAGTTTAAAAATAAAATGATCAATAATATATTAGTTAATTAGCTTCCTTAATCTCCAAAAAAAAGATCAATCAACTCTTATATTAAAGATTGAGTAGTAGCTACTATTGATTTAAATACTTCAATGAACTAAAATATATAACAAGGAGATCAAGTGCAAATACACACACAACACTAGAGAAATGCAGAATAATCATGGAATACAAAAATTACCTTTCTTCCAGAGATTTCAGTGCCTTTCTGCAACGTAACAATGGCTTTGATCTGAAAGCCTTCTGTATTCTTTTCTCCTTTTTTTTGGATTTTTTTATTAAAGAACAAAACCAACAATGAATAATGGAGAGAAAAATCAGAGGAAGATTTTAAATACAAAGCAAAAGAGCACGAAAAGTATGAAGTACAAGCACAAATTGCAATGTTTGGGTAGAATATTTGAAAACAGATGTTTTTTTTTTGGAATGAACTAGAGTGTACTCCTCTGCACGATGCGCGAGAAGATTCCACTTTATAGTATTTAAAAAAGATATCGCATCCTAATTTGTAATTTTAAAAAAGCAATTGAAACAACTGCAAAATTTAATACCGATAACAAATAAAAATTGCCAATTAAATTTTATAAAACAAATTCAACCTTTTCAAAAAAAAAAACTCAAGACACGTTCATATATAAATGGTATGCCTTCATTTGCTTATTGTATTTTGCAATGCTTACACCATGCACATTTTTTTGTAAGATGAATTAAAGACTTGTTATATTTTACAATATTTTGGGATGCGTTTATAAATTTAAAATTATTTTATCTTAATTTCAATTAAAAAACAACTCAACCTTCCATACTAAATAAGCATGTTAAACAAAATTTATGGAACCATTAAATTTTACTAATGAAACACATAATAGCCTCTTGCATGGAATCTTATAAAAGCCAAACGCTAGGCAATCAAAATACAATTGAATATAAAGAATGATATAGAGCATAGTATACTTGATAAAAAAAGGGTAGACATAATTAGCTAGAAAAGACGCAATTTAATAAGAGCCTATAAAGCATACAATTGAATAGCAAAGGTAAAAAATGACCAAAACAATAGGGTACGATAAGTTGCACTTAACCCTGATATACAATGACAAACGTTATCACTAATGTAAAGTAGCATTCACATATGGGATTTGGAAGAAATTCACTTTATAATTGTCAGATAACAATAGACTCCAAAGATGGAAATATAGAAATGCTTTTGCCTTTTTTTTCCAACCAAGCCCATGAGCCCCTCTCCCTCTCTCTCAAGTTTCCTGCAATAGTTACACTTCGATAAATGTCTGTTAACCAAAAGTAGAGGGGAAGCTCAAGATATGAAATAACTGCCTTTAAGTTAGAATATAATATGTCAATTTAAGATCAAATCCTACGCATTGAACAAATATGAAGTTGACTTACATTATATACAATAAAATATTATTTGGAAGAAGGGACCTAAAATGCAAGATCACTTTTTTCAGTGTTGCAAAATAAAGAGATCTATTTTAAACATGCGACTAAACACAGTGCACCAACATCCAACCAATACAAAACATGAGAAAAGATAAATTAATACAAAGAATACGAGGAGGACATAAGTTTTTTTTTCTGCCTGTTTACACCATCTCCGATTAAGAAATTCTTGTCGGTAGAAATACATTCATTGTGGTAGTGAAGAAGCATTTTAACACAATGAAAACCAAATTACTTCACTCTATCAACTTCACTTTCTTTGTCCAAGTCATGAAATCATCAACCACAAATATTGAACATTCAAACAAACTCGATGAAACTGGATTCTAGATTAACAACGACTAACGGCCCACCCTGGAAATCATGGAGAACGGAGTGCATGCCAATGGTCAGGAGAAACAGTTTTTAGGTTATCAAACCCCAGTACCTACCAATACATACCTTCTTCATTAACTCTTTCTTAATCTGGTAGTTAGCAGCTTCTAAAAGAACTTTCCCAGATAATTTTCTTGATAACTACAAAATACCATCGTCTAGTCATTAAAAGAAACCAAAGACCAAAGGCTCTCTGTTGAATATTCATTTAAGATAATTTTCTCTTGTCCTCTTAAGGGTGGTGGTATCTTCTATTCTCCTTTGTTTGTTGAATGTAAAGATACCACCACCCTTAAGAGGACAAGAGAAAATAAAGAATTAGAAGAGATATAACACCTTAAATCAAATCATTATGTCAAAAGAAGTTCCATCTGAATCATCTTTATTAACCATTTAAGATACCTTTAAAATCATTGACTGAAACTCTCTGGCCCCTACTTTTACTGCTGCAAGAACTTGTGCTTTCAATTGACTGAATTGGCCACCCTGGACATTAAATGCCTTGCCAAGCTCCAATAAATCTACAGAAGTTTCTGATTTTTCACTACAGAAATATGCAATATCTAGATAATCACTGTACAATTACGAGAGTAAATAAATGCGGACACAATGAATCATAGTAAACATGATTATCATGAAGAGAAACCCGCTACCTCATCGTATCAACATAAAATGGAAATCATAGTACCGGTGGAAACACTATCTAACCAAACTTGATCCAAATAGTCTCACATCAACTTTCAAAAAGAATTGGCTAATCCTGGCAACTTTAACCACCCAGATTTCCCAAAGTTCATTACAAGAAATCCACACTTCCCTTCAGAAAGTTATAAATGTCTTTGTTCTATTCAAGGAACAAAGGAGAATAGGAGAAGAGTGCCAGCATTCCAGTAAGAAAAGATGCTTGTCATTGCTCATAAAGATACAAGAGAAAAAGTGCAGGAAGAAAAAACTGAGTGCCATTTAATCCCAAAAGAAAAATTGATACATGGCTTAGGTTGAATACCTTGTGTTATCCTGCAATAAGTGGAGGAAAATTTCTACTTCAAGATCTTCAATTGACAATTTGCTTGAGCAAGGGATGTTTAACCTTTTCCGTACTTCTAACAAAACATTTCTATAAGATGGCCTCCAACCCCTACGAAGAATTAACCAAACTAAAAAACTTACCCAGATAAACTATTCAACAATATATACAAATAATT
>JANTPZ010025792.1:0-11324 GCA_025593235.1 Vachellia pachyceras
ACTCCAACCCTTAGGATTCCTTGTGCTTAATGTTATAATCCTATAACCTCCCTAATGAATTGCTTAAGGGAAGTTTCTAATAGTTATTGTCATTACTTTATCCTTTATGACATTGTAACCATAGCATTAAGCTTTAAGGGTTGGAGGCCTATAAATATAGGTCATGTACAAAGTGCTTGATGATATATATGAATAAGACATACTATCTCCTTCCTCTCCAATTCTCTCTTGTCTTGTTCATCTCTATCAATCTCTTCTTCTACCATTCTCTCCTTCTATTCTCATCTCTTTTATTTTTATAACAGTTAAGCAGAAAAAATGAACAATGGGCAAAAACTTTTGAAAAAAAAAAAAGAACCAAAGAGATTCATCAAGCACCATGAGTTTTTAGAAAGAAAAGATGGAGTTGGGATAAAGAACCAAAGAAGAAAAAAATTACCTTTCTCGACTGTGTCCCTTTCTTTATACTCTTTCGACCTCTGCCGTGAAGCTCAACCACCGCTGTGAACTACGATTTGCCCCACTACTCTGCTTTGGCTGACAAAGGTAGCTCGTCTTCTCCAACTCGCCTTGTTCTGTGTTTGATCAAAGAAGAATGGGTTTTATTTTGAAGATTTGGGAATGGGCAAAGTTGTCCAAAAAATTCATAACATGTGGTAATATTGTCCAGAAATTGTCATTTCCATAGAATTGAAATGAGTTCCATCAATAGGCCTATGGAACCCACTTCCAACCTTTTTTCAAAAATCACAATTCCATAGAATTGGGCTCCAACAAAACAAACAACCCATTTTTTCAATTCTCACCCCAATTCCAATTCTAAGCATTGGGTTCTAATGTACCAAACACAACTTTAGTGGCGGCCACTCAAATATGAAGCTGAGGGTTTTTATTAATTGATGGTTGGTAGCATGCTTAGGTATGGGAAATGAGATTGGATCAGCCAGCGGGCCCAAGGGGTTTTGGGCCAAGTGATTGGGCTTGATGTGGAGTAGCCTAGAGGTGTACATATGATGAATTAAATGGGAAAATGGATGAGTAGTAGCTAGAGGTGTATGTATAAATTATTGAGGTCAAAGTGGCGTGATTATTCCTCTCCAAGCGGCACTTATTAAATCAAGCATAAATGAGTATGTGGCAACCATCTTCATTCAAGCTCTTGGAGGTTGTGGGTATATATATACCCATAACCTGAAACAAAATAAAAATAATAATATAATATAATAAATGGAAAAATGAAATAGAATAAAACAAAATAAATGGGTTTATGAGTTTGATCCTTCTCTAGCATTAAATTTATTTCCCTTTTTTATTTTATCTTTTGATTTCAATTTCTTCCAAAAATACTCTTAATTGACTTTAATTTCATATAATCATAATTAATAATAATTAATGCAATTAACCTCAAAAAACCAAAGAATAACATTAAAATCCACTAAAATGTTGCAATTTCACTTATTAAAATATGATTATTTCACCTGGTTCAGTAAGAAGCAATCAGTTGTATCACTTTCTGTAATATCCCAAATTTCGTGAACGGAAGCAAAGGCCAAACCGATAAATTACGAAAGGGTTTAAGACCCATAGAAAAAAAAAAGGAAGGAAAATGCCTAAATAAGAAAGAGGATGATCGACTAGGTCCCTAACCTTGGGAATTCCAAGTAAGAATGACTCAAGGGCAAAATGGTCATTTGGCCTAAATGACAAGGGTAAAATGGTCATTTTGACTAAAAAGGCCTAGGATGCAAAATGACATCAAATAATAAGAACATTTTGGTAATTTGGTCAAAAGTCAACTAAAAAGTCAAAGTTGACCAAAAAGATCAAAGTCAACCAAGGGTAAGGTTGGAATTAAGAAAAAGTAGAAAAAGTGATGGCATTTTGGTAAATATGAGAAAGATAAGGAAGCTAGTGGCATTTTGGTAAATATGTGGAAAGTATAAAGAGTAATGGCATTTTCGTAATTAAGGATTTTTAGAGGACTAAAAGACTAAGAAATAATTATTCGAGGTAGCAGGATTCCTCAAATGCCAGAGACCCGAATTGAGAAAAGCTTAGTTGGGTCCTAAAGTATTTAATAAAATTATTACTCGGTATCCGGTGTGGGCAGTTTCGAAGTACAGAGATCAACAGTGCCCGAAAGCCCCGAAAAAGTATTTTCTAATCCGGGAGGAATTTTGAGGAACGGAAAAAGGGCTGGAGTATTAGGGGAAAATATAGAAATTTTCAATGCCCTTAAGTCAAATTGGCCGCCGGAGGCACATTTTACGGTGTTGCACGCAAATTGAGGAGTTCCGACGAGTTACGAGGAAACCCCGGAGATGCTTTGGGCTAGGACATGACGCCACCTAGGCAAGGAGGCCTAGGGAATGGCGCCACATGAGAGATAAAGCCTCCGGAAAAGTAAAAAGAAAGTTACCAGAGTAAAGGTTACTTTACAGAAATGCGTGTCACCGGATCGAGAAACTGGCTGGGTAGAGGCCCAGTCAGCCCAACCAGACCAGTAAGGGAAGTCTGAAAAGTCACTTTACAGAAATCAATTAAATGAGGACAAGTGGCACAATCTCCATTAAGCATTCTCAAACTTGGTCCCCAAGTTTTTCTCTCATCCACACAATGTTCAAGATGCTTTTTACATAAGCAAAAATTTCTCCCCTCTCTCCTCATTTGGACGCCACCCTCCCTCTCTCTTCTAGGCAGATTTTTCTCTCCCCCAAGCCTTCCAAAAACCTCAATTCTCAAGCTCTCAAGAGGAAGAAGAGCAAGCACAACAAGCAAGGTAAAGTCCCAAGCAACCAACTCTTTACATTTTCCTACTCCTTACAACTTCTACTACCTTTCTAATTGATTGATTTCTTGATCAAAGCCCTCTTTTTGAAGATGAAAAGTTAGGGTTTCAAGTTTGGAAAATGGAAAAGAGAAGGTTTTAAAGGTAGTAGATGGTTGCAAGTTCTTTCTTGAGTACTAAAAGATAGCTTGATGGTTGTTGTTGGTTGTTGTAAAAATTATGGGAAGCTCCATATTATGGGTAGGTGCTGCCCAAATTTCGTTTGGCCTACGGGAAGGTGTATTTGAGTTGATCAATGTTAAGAAAAGGGGTTTTGGAAGCAAGAAAACACATGGTTACAAGAACAAAGTTTGAAAAACCCATTTTCCCCTTTTTGTTGTTGTTTTCGGCCAAGCCAAGAAAAAATAGAAGGGCTGTGATTTTGGGTGTTTTGATGGTTCCATTGGCTTTAAAATGATGTTTTGTATAGGGTAAAGCTAAGAGATGGATTTTAGAAGCCTTAAGGGCCTAAAAATCAAGTCTTGAACTTGTAGGACTCTTAGAAAACCAAAAGGGGGTTTTGTGCGTTTTTGCAAGTTTTGTTGCATCTTGATGATGGCATGTTTATATGAATGTTATGCCATAATTTTTAGGGTTTTAAGATCTCTAAGAGCATACTTGGAAGAGATCCAAGAGCACTTTGAAGTTTGAGTAAAGGTAGCAAGACTACTAATCTCCTCTTATGTTTATGAAAATGAGTTGTGAATGTTAAATGAACTTTTATGATGATTAAAGTGCATGATTTGTGTTTGAAATGTGACTTTTGTGCTATGGCCATATGCATATTAAAGTGAAGTTTGATGTGCCACATGTTTATATGATCATACACATGCTTTAAAGTTATGTATGCACATTCACAACATTTTGATTATGTAGTTTTCCTATTGGGATTCCCAAATATCATTCCCCACCAACTAACCATGTAGGTGGAAGCTCAAGCAAGGGTAAGGAAAAAGTTATAGATGAATGAAGAAGTTGCTCCTTGCTTGCACGGTTTTGTGTAAATATTTGAGTTGCTAACTCTCTTGAAGTTGTTGTTATGGTTGTAACCCTAAATCTCTACAAAAAGTATGTGGTGATGCATGCATGAAAATGGACTAAAACTAACAAGGAATGGTAAGGGAATAATCATGCATGTTAGAGGAGAGTTAAGGAACCAAAAAGAGGTTTTGGTGCATTTTAACAAAAAATGGTTTTCAAAGTCAAAGGGTTCCAAAGGCCCTGAAAAACTGACCAGTTTCACGTGGCAATGAAAAATAGAAAACGAGCTCCAATTGAGCTGAAACTTTTCAGTTAAATACTACGCATCCTGAGTTTTAAAATGATATAAAGTTTGTGAAATTTGGATGTATATTTTAAGAGATATGAGTTTTCAAAGTTAAGGGAAAATCTTGGAAAAACTGGAAGTAACCATTTGAGCTATAAACTTGACGGAATAAACTGATTCAAATGGGCAAGCATTGGAACCAATGAGTATTTTTCCCCTATATATCACTTAATAAAGTAAATTTATAAATTGGAACCACTCCATTTTGATTTTCTAGAATTAATTATGAATTTTCAAAGTTGGGCTAGAAATCTGGAAAATGGGCTAGTGAACAGTAACAACGTTTTTAAAGAAAAGAAAAAATTTCAAGTTCACTAAAAAGGTCAATTTGAGTCATCCAAAGCCCAAAAGTGGTTCTAAAGTGATATAATATTATGAGGAAATAGGGGGAAAATAGAAGGTGTTACACTTTCATCAACTGAAGATGAATACATCGTTGATGTAAGCTGTTGTGCTCAGGTGCTTTAGATGAAACAACAACTCCAGGATTTGGGAATGTATTTTACAGAGATTCCCATTTTCTGTGAAAATACGAGCACCATTAGTCTTGCTAAGAATCATGTGTATCATTCTCGGCCAAGCACATCAATATTCATCATCACTTCATTAGAGATCATGTTTTGAGAAAAGATATCCAAGTTGTGTTCATTCCAACTCATCTTCAAATAGCTGACATCTTCACCAAACCTCTGGCTAGGGAAAGTTTGTGAACATTAAAACAGAATTGAGAATGGTGAATCCCAATGAGTTGTAAGTAAATGATGATTTATTTCAAATTTTTTGATGAATAATTGTGCTAATTTAAGCTTAATCATAGTTTTGCATGTCTTTGTGTTCTAAAGTAAAACTTGAGTTCATAAGGAAGTTAAGGAGAGTTTCAGAAATTTTGGCTCAATACTCCAATTCTTCTATGAGTAACTCAAGTTATCATAAGCCAAACTGGCAAAAAAAATTAAGTTCAAACCCAAATGCTGATCATAGATATAAAACTTGAGTTCTGAGGAAGCATAATTCGAGTTTCACAACACCTGAGGCATCATTGGAAGTCAAAACCCGAGTTTCGTATGGAAGTTAAGATAAAACTTGAGTTTTCAATCTCAAACTTGAGTTTGGTAAGTATCCTAACTAAGGGACCACAATACTTGAGTTTTCAAAAGCCAAAACTCGAGTGTTGACGTGTCTGTTTGTATTCTAGTCATAAAACTCAAGTTTGTGAAAACTAAAACTCGAGTTTTGTATGCCATTACTCGAGTTATTGAACTGTATTTTCTCATTTGTACCCCTCGACACTTGAGTTTTGTGACCCAAAACTTGAATGTTCAAGAATTCTGACGCTTTAAACCCCCCATTTTCAACACTCAAACTCTAACTTTTACTTTCAACTCGAGTTCTCTCTCAACTTTTAAAATTCCAACTGTCTAAACTACCTCAAAACCGTTACTTTTTATTAGTAACTGCTTTCATTTAAAATCCCTCCATTATTCCACATTATTCTTGTCATTTCCATCATCAAATTCCCTCACTTTTCGTTCTTTGCCGTCATCATCACTCTCAAAATCTCAAAATTCTCAATCTTTGATCAAATCCAGATATGGCTCGTACTAAAATAACTCTTAGAAATCCTCCCAAGCCAAAGAAAACCTCTTCCTCTATTCCTTCAAGGTCTCAATCTCAATCTCAATCTCAACCTTTGTCGAAGAAAGTTTGTATTACTGCACCATTAGAGGAGGAGACTAGGACTCCCTTGGTTAGGAAGCTGAGAACAAAGCAACCCAAGTCAATATTGATGAAGAAGGATAAAGGAAAAGTACCCATGATTTCATCCTCTCAGCTTGAGGCATCTCATGCACCACCTTTAGATTTAGAGACTAAGACTATATCCCCAGGAAAGAGGGTCTCTGCTCCAAGGAGGAAGATGAAGGCTCAGAGGAATGGGTGGACAATCTTCCAGAAGGCACAACCAGTGGCACCCAAGGGATTCAACACGACTATGGTATATATCACTGACCCCTCTAACTACAAAAGTACTCTGAAACATCATGCTCTATGCCTCGCTGTTTATGTAGATTTAGATTATGTTAAGAATTCTCTGAGGATGAATTTGGATGAGTATTTGGGTCATTATAGAAATTTGATTCAGATTCAAAAGGAATTTTCCCCTGATATGGTCATAATTTTTTTATAACAACGTGAAGTCTAATTCATTGAAAGATGACCAAGGGAATATAAAAGGTCTCACTACAAAAAAAAAAATAGTTGTATTCCTGAGGATTTTCTTGTGAATTTAGGCTAAAAATCCTTAGGAAATTGGTTTACTGCGGATTTTAATCCACAAATATAAGGTTCGTGGAAATTTATTTTCCTGCGGATTTGATCATATAATATAAACCAAAAGGATTTTGGTTTATTATATAACTCTACCTCAATTCTCCTCATTTATGCTTCTAACTTCGCTTTCAGTTGACTTTCTGATGCCTAAATTTTAATCTCTTCTCGCTTATACCTGCATTATGAACATCTATGATCAGTTTATAATGGTCTAATGCACTAATAATATGATCATATAATTCAAAATTAATGGAGAATGAGTCGTGAATGAACCTTGCATTGTGTTTAGAATTTTCAGCTTCCATTCATAAAGCAGCTCATTTCTCATATTCAGTTTTATCAAGTTCTTCTTGTTTTATGTTCTGAACAGAAGATCCATTCTTCTCTTGCTCGTCTTTACTCACCTTTGCAGCGATGTTAACCTTACCTAGCTGCATTTCTAGAGCTGTGCAATCTCTCTTCTCGTCTTGAGCTTAATCTCTTCTTTTGACAACTGCTTCTTGCTTCCGACCAAAAACTGTGAATCCTCATTAGCTTTGCCTTCAAAACGTGTAGGAGCAGGTGTATCCCTCCTAGGAGTAGATGGTATTGAGAAAGTTGGGCTATGCATCGGACTTATAGACCTAACCAGTGTAGTTGTTCACGAAGGTTCTTAGCTAGTCTAGGGGTCATCTCTGTTCCTATGTCTCTTATAGCAACTGATCTTATCCCAGGAATAGCTGCATCAAATGAACAAAACAATGTTCTTATATAATTACTAAGTACTTCAACTACGGGGGAAAACATTCAGGAATAGATGCATCAAATGAACAAAACAATGTTCTTATCTATTCTCCAGACATGCAAGGGATCAAGTTGAAAATTATTCAGATCAACCAACACAACTACATAGACATGATTATGTGAAAAAGAGATCATTTGTTTCAGAGTCTATATAAAAGCCGAATAAATCTGCTTCACATTCTCCGTACATGACTTTTCATATCCAATTTGTCTTCCATTGCACAAGAAGCTACACAGTAAGACCATAAACTACCTTAAAGAAATAAGATTCAAAATAGCAATATAGTAACCGCAACAACCAAAACCTTTAGGGAAAACACAAAATTTTCTTTTAATTGAAGAAAAGAGCCCATCTACCAACAACCAAGCAGTGAAAGCCAAAACATAGAAGCAAACTCAACTAGATTATTGAGATTAGCTTCTTTATAATAAGTATACTCTAAATTTCCAATCTCAACCCCAGATACAAGGATTATGAGGTGCAAGATAGAAACTTTTTAAAAAACAAAATAAGAAAGAAAAGTTAAGTAGGGAGCAAAAGAAGTGATAGAAAATTTAGTGCTAACAGCCCTCGATCAAGCCCTAGCTAAAGAAAATCAAGGATCCAGGAGCTCAGCAAATTAAAATAGAGCACGGCGGATTGACATCAAAAGAAAAGTAGAAAGGGTCAAAGTGGTAGGCTAGCGAGAACTCATCAGGAGTTGGAATTAAACAGAGAAAGACTCCAAACATAATGGAAGAAAAAAATCAAGAGTGCCAGTGGGAACTGATCAAAGAATTAAGAATTAAGAAAAGCTGGGAATTTGCACTCAGATTTTCCTTCATTAAGAATAGTATTGAAGATGTGAGTGGAGCTTATCTAGGGTTTCTCAGTGTATCCCCTCGGTCTGTCTCTGGAATGAAGTCACTTCTTTGTCCCGACTAACTGGATAGTAGAAGAATATCATTATAAAAAGCTCATTGATTTACAGCAATACTTAATCAAACTGCATGAGAAAAGTCCACTTGATGGCAAGTACAGAGTAGATCAAGAATATACCACTTGGATCAAAAATTCACAGGACAAATGGATGTATACAGGAATACTCAAGTTAGTCCTGGATCTAGCCTAGAGAGAAAATGATGTAAATATTCACCACTTGGAATTCCTAGTCCACAGAATGATGGCAGGATACTGTATACCAGAAGACATGGTGGACCTACCATTTGGAGAAGGAGTAAACAGAGTCATCACAAGAAAACAGGAACTTGAGACGTTCTCATAAGAATAAAATCAAGACTCCTTTGATATGAAAAGATAGACTCCAATAATACTGATACCATTATTGGATTCCAAACTAATTTCCACCACGTTTTAATATCAAATATCGAACATACAGAAGAAGAACTTGTAGAGCCACAAATTTCTAACCACATAAAAGACAAAGAGCTCTATCAGTATCTTGCTAAGAAAATTAACTTAAAGTTTGATACTAAGAAATTTAAGGTGATATGCAAAACTAATCGATATTGGATTTGGATTCCTACACAAGAAGAAAATGAACGAGTTATGATATAAAGGAACTGAGATCCAATACTAGACTATGAGATGGATGAACCAGAACAAGACAACAAGTACTCTCGAGGTGCAGATCAGTATGCCAACACCGACTAAAGACAAGGAATCTTAAAGCACGCCTGCCAGCATCCTTATCATTTAGTACTTTTTCTTTCTTAAAGTTGATACCACTCTATATAGTGGAGCCTTATCAACGAACTTCAAAATTCAATTTTGAAATCCGAATTGTAATTTTCTTTTATATATAAGCTCTGTAAGGCTTGGTGTTAACACACACCAACCCGCCAAGCCCATCTCTCATAATAAATCCCTTTTAAACTTTGATTGCTTTATTCATTGCTTCCTAGTTCTTTTGTGTCTACAAGAGAAACTTGCATTAAGAGTTACCTATGTAATATACAAGTAAGCAACGGTGATGTGGCACCGCCCCCCTTTGGTATCAGAGGATGTCGGTTTATCAAGGGTTAGGGTGCAGTGTTTTATGGTGTACATTTAGAATTCTGGAGTATTTTTTAATTGTATCCAATACCCTAAAGTATTTTTTATACCTTAGTATTGGATGCACAAAAAATATTTTAAAGCTCTAGACACAAGAAAAAAGACTTCAAGGCAGGGAATACACCCAAAAATACTTTACGATATTGGATGTACCTGAAAAAAATACTTTAAGATGTTAAATACACTTTAATTCATCTATTGAAGGCTCTTATTGTGGTACACGCACAAAATCAACATTTGAACATATAAATCAAAAGCTGGATCATCACTCAACAAAGTTAATGTTCGTTTCTTTGTAGTATTTGAACATCCAAATCTAATGCGCCTCTCTGTTAAAAAATATGCTTAGTTAGGAATATAATTAGTTGATGTGTCGCTGCTCATCACCTGTCACATGCACGGGAGAAAGGAAATGCCGAGAGAATAAGGGCTTGTTTGGAAGCTATTCCCAGAACCTAGGTTTTGACTCAAAACTTAGGTTTTGACCCAAAACCTAAGTTTTGTCCAAGCACAAAAAATTTTCAGAAAAGTTAATTTGGTTACAAAACCTTGGTTTGAAACCTATATTTTCTCTTTCTTACATTTTCATCTTTCCTCCTTCCTACTTTTTTCCTTCATTCTCTTTCATCTTTTCTACTTTTCATTCTTTCTCTTTCCTACATACTTTTTGCCTTGGAATACGTAAAAGCTAATAACTTCCCAAACATAAATCACTTTTCAAAACCTAGGTTTTATCTCGGAATTTGTAAAAGCTATTTTTCAAAATCTATTCTCCAAAACCTAGGTTTTACCTCGAAATCTGTAAAAACGATTTTCAAAATAGTTTCCAAACAAGCCCTAAATAAAAGCTCGCAACACAGGCGAGCGAGAGGCCAAGCTCTTATTGCTTTAGAGGAACTTCAAGAGATAACAGAGTGCAATGAAATTAAGCGACTTATTAATGTTCTACAACATAGCCAATTAAAGGGAAAAAATAATAATAGTTAAAAAAGAAGTAGTGATCAAATGATGCGGCGACACAGGGTAATGCCATCACCAACAGAAAGTTGACAGATTTGAATGCTAGAGTCAAGGGCCAAGGCCTTGTTGAGCTCCAACACAAAATCACGGTAGTAGATGTAACACCTCCTATTTTTTCCTATTTACTCATATTAGATCACTTTGTAATCACTATTTTGGTTTTGGATGACTTAAATTGCATTTTTAGTGAACTTGAAAATTTTTCTTTTTCTTCAAAAACGTTGTTACTGTTCAATGGCCAATTTTCCAGATTTCTGGCCCAACTTTAAAAATTTATAATTAATTCTAGAAAAATTAAAATGGAGTGGTTCCAATTTCTAAATTTATATTATTAAGTGATCTATAGAGGAAAAATAATCATTGGTTCCAATCCTTGTCCATTTGAATCAGTTTATTCCGTCAAGTTTGTAGCTCAAATGGTTACTTCCAGTTTTTCCCAGATTTTTCCCTTAAATTTGAAAAATCATAACTCATGGAATACACATCCAAATTTAGTAAACTTTATATAATTTTAAATCTCATGATGTTTAGTTTCTGACTACAAAGTTTCAGCTCATTTGGAGCTCGTTTGCTATTTTTTTTTCTCACGTGAAAATGATCAGTTTTTCAGGACCTTTGGAACCCTTAAGCTTTGGAAATCAACTTTTCTTAAAATTCACCAAAACTTCTTTTTGGTTCATTAACCCACTTCTTTACCATTCCTTAGCACTTTTAGCCCATTTTCATACATGCATCATCACATATTTACATGATACTTCATGTTGAGGTTTAAGGGTTACAACCACATCAACTTCATGGAGAGTTTAGCAACTCATATATTCATACAAAAATCATGCAAGCAAGAGCATCTTCTTCATTCATCTATAAAATTTTCCTTACCCTTGATTTAGCTTCCACCTACATGGTTAGTTGGGGGATAATGAGATTTATGCAAATCCCAATAGCAAAATTAACTAAACAAAAACATTGTGAATGAGCATATT
>JANTPZ010025793.1:0-10605 GCA_025593235.1 Vachellia pachyceras
TTCTTTTATTCTTCTTTCTTATTTTGTCTTCTTCTTTCTTTCCTTTCTTGTCTCTCTCACGCTTGCTTCTCTTTTTCCATTTTTCAACATCCCATTTAATGGGATATGACAGATGGCATGATATTATGAGCTTGCTTGTAGAAATTATGAATTATGTTTGAAGTTATTTGAGGATTGTTGTAGTTATGTAAATTAAACCTCTACATGATAAATAGTGATTAAATGTGAATGCATGCATGAATACATTCAAAAGAAGTATACAAGTTAGGCATGCATTAAGAGAAGATTTAAAAATGATCAAAAGAGGTTTTAATAAAATTTTAGAAATGGCAAGTTTTCAAGTAAAGGGTTCCAAAATCTTATAAACTGCCCTGTTTTCAATTGACGATGAAAAATAGCAAACGAACTCCGATTGAGCTGACACTTTCCAATTAAATACTATACATCCTAACTTTAAAATGAGCCAAAGTTTGTTAAATTTGAATGTGTAGATAAGAGTTATGATTTTCCAAAGTTAAGAGAAAAATCTGGAAAACTGGAAAGTTACCAAATGAACAGTGATTTTCACGAAATAAACTGTATCAATTGGGCAAGTTTTGAAACCAATATTTTTCCCCTGTAGATCACTTTATAATCTTCAAATATAAATTTGAACCACTCCATTTCAATTTTTCTAGAATTAGTTATGATTTTTTAAGTTGGGCCAGAAATATGGAAAATGACCAAGTGAATAGTAACCTGAAAATGAAATTTTCAAGTTCACTTCTTTGGTTGATTTAAGTTATCGAAGGCTCTAAAGCGGTTCAATAGTGATATAATATGAAACTTATAGGGGAAAATAAGGAGTTTTACAAAACACAAGTTCAATTTTAGGAAGCCCACTTGTTCGAAGAATGTAAAAATTATTTTCTCTTGAAGCCTCAAATGGGACGATACTTTATCAAATCAAAAGCAAATTGAAAAAAAAAACATAAAAATGGGTTAATATAATATGTAATAATCAAGTTTACTCTTATTTTGATTTTAGTCCCAAAATCAATGGAAAATTATTTTCTCTTTATGCCTCAAATGGGGAGATACTGTTGGGATTAGAATGTACATGTAGCGGAATTTAAAATTTTTGTAATCCCCTTATGGATCTGTCAAAGTCGTTTACATTAAGGAGATAAAGCCGTACCATTTGCATTTTAAATACGAAGTATTTCTTGCATCTAGATCTCTTTAGGTTCCATGACCTTTTGCGTTCTTGATTTCGATCACGAGGAGCTGACGTTTCTTTGATCGCCTCCCTCTATCGGTATCCACGCGAACAATTCCCAGCAATCGCAGCATACTAGCACCTCTCACATCTCACTCTCTCTCTAGGGTTTCAGGTGGCTCATGGTTAGAATCGAATTTCTCATCCCTCTCTTACTTATTTGTAGAACTCATGAAGAGCTTCTAGAATCTACGATTAATCTTTAAAATTCGAATTCATATCTGAAAAGATATTGATTAATCTTGAAATTCAAATTTCATTAATCTTTATTAATCTTAAAATTTAAATTTTCAAAAGGATATTCAAGATTAATCTTTATTAATCTTGAAATTTGAATTTCAAGAAGATATTCAAGATCAATCTATATTAACTTTGAAATTCAAAATTCAAAAGATATTTAAGATTAATATTTATTAGTCTTCAAATTCGAAATTTGAAATTCAAAAGATATTAAAGATTAATCTTTATTAATCTTGAAATTTGAAATTTGAAATTCAAAAGATATTCAAGATTAATCTTTGATCCTCATGTTTCGCTTGTGCAAGTGGTTTGGTAAGAGGATCAGCAACATTATCTTCTCCAGGTACTTTACATATTTTGATGTCACCTCTATCATTAATTTCTCTAATAAAATGAAAACGCCTGATATATGTTTGGTCCTTTGGTGTGACTTGGGCTCCTTTGTCTTCGCAATAGCACCACTATTATCACAGAACAAATCTATTGGATTTTAGATGGTAGGACCACCCCTAGTTCAATAATAAACTTTCTGATCCAAATGGCTTCTTTTGCTGCATCTGATGCTGGTATATACTCAGCTTCAGTTGCAGAATCAGCTACTTTGCTCTGCTTATAGGTCTTCTAGCTTTCTTAGCCACCATTAAACAGGAACACGTACCCTGACTGCGATATAGAATCATCTTGATCAGTTTGAAAACTCGCATTTGTGTAACTAGTTACATAGAGCTCATCATCCAAACCACCATACACCAAGAACATATCCTTAGTCCTTCTTAAGTACTTAAGGATATTCTTGACAGCAGTCCAATGACCCTCACCGGGATCTTGCTAGTATCTGCTAGTCATACTCAAGGCAAATGACACATCCGGTCGAGTATATAACATGGCATACATGATGGATCCAATAGTTGAAGCATATGGAACGTTACTCATGCGATCTCTTTAATCCAGTATTTTAGGACCAGATCCATGGAGAGAAGAATGCCACGTGGCATGGGTATGTAGCCCCTCTTTGAATCCTGCATACTAAACCTATTGAGTATTTTGTCTATATATATACCTGACTTAAGCCTATAAGCCTCTTGGATTTATCTCTATAGATCTTGATCCCTAGGATATACGTGGCTTCACCCAAATCTTTCATTGAAAAGGACTTTCCTAACCAAGACTTGACACTTTGCAAGGTAGGAATGTCATTCCCGATGAGTAGGATGTCATCAACAAAAAGCACCAGGAATACAACTGTGATCCTACTGACCTTCTTGTAAACACAAGGTTCATCCTTGTTTTGAATGAAACCAAACTCTTTGACAACTTCATTGAAATGATGATTCCAACTCCGTGATGCCTGCTTTAATCCATAAATGGATCATTGAAGCTTGCATACTTTACTAGAGTCTTCTGGACGCATAAAACCTTCAGGTTGTGTCATGTACACATCCTCAAGTAGCTTTCCATTAAGGAAAGCTGTTTTGACGTCCATCTACCATAATTCATAGTCATAATATGATGCAATGACAAGAAGGATTTTGATTGACTTGACCATCGCTGCTGGGGAAAAGGTTTCATCATAGTCAATGCCATAAGTTTGTGTGAATCCTTTTGCAACCAATCTTACCTTGAAGACGTTTACTTTTCTATCCATATCGGTTTTCTCTTTAAAAACCCATTTGCACCCAATGGTTTTTACACCTTCAGGTAGGTCAACCAAGGTCCACACCTAATTGTCATACATGGATTGCATTTCAGACTTCATGGCATTCAGCCATTTGTCAGAGTTTGGTCCTACTATGGCCTCTAGATAGGTGGTCAGCTCATTGTATTAAATGAGCAACACATCATGACTCCCAATAACCAGAAATCCATATCTCTAAGGTGGTTGTCGTGACCTATCAGACCTCTATAGGCCTTGTGTTACTTGAAGAGGCTCAACAACAACTTGTGAGTCTTCTCTGTCTCCCATCTATGGTTCTATGGTATCTTGAGATTGTCAAACTTCTTTGAGATGCAATTCGCTCCCACTGGTCCTTTTAAAGATGAACTCTCTTTCTAGAAAGACACCGTTTCGAACAACACTTTGTGTTTGATGGGATTATAGACATAGTATCCATTTGTTTCCTTGGGATACCCTACAAAAAGGCATTTGGAGGATCTATTTGATAACTTTTTGGAAGCCTGCTGTTTAATATAGACCTCACATCCCCAAATCTTAAGAAAAGACAAGCTAGGTTTCTTCCCAGTCCATATCTCATATGGTGTATTTTTAACAGCATTAGATGGAACACGATTCAGTGTGAACGTAGCTGTTTCCAATGTATGGCCCCAAAAGGAAGGTGGAATATCTGATTGACTCATCATAGATCGAACTGTATCTAATAGAATTTGATTCCTCCTTTTAGAAACTCCATTCCATTGTGGCATTCCTGGAAGACTGAGTTATGAAATTATTCCCCAACTCCTAAGATGGTCAATGAACTCTTGGCTCAAATACTCACCTCCTTGATCAGACCGAAGGGTTTTAATTGTCTTGTCAAGTTGGTTTTGTACTTCATTTTGAAATATTTTAAACATTTCAAAAAACTCAAATGTATGTTTCAATATATAGATATAATTATATCTACTGAAATCATCTATGAAAGTAATGAAATGCATATAACATCCTCTGGTAGGTGTATTCAGTGGTCCACATACATCGATATATATGAGGTCCAATAAGTCAATCACCCTCTTACTATGCCCCTTAGTCATCTTTCCCAATAAACATGAATCACCGTGTCAATTGATTGAAAATCAAATGAGCTGACAAATCCATCTTAATGGAGTTTAGAAATGCCTTTCTCATTTATATGGCCTAGACGACAATACCATAGGTAGGTTGGATTCAAATCATTTGATTTAATCCTTTTAGCAGTTATGTTATAGATATTTCCATTACTATGATGTTCTAAATTCAAAAAGTAATGATCAAGATGCAGATTACCATCAGGATAAAAAATGTCAGTATGATAAATAGAACATTTACCATTCCCGGCAATGGAAGTATAACCTTCCTTATCCAAATAAGAAAGAGAAACAATGTTACTACTCAAAGCAGGAACATAAAGGCAATTGTTCAATACTAACAAAAGCCCACTAGGCAGAACTAGCTCATAAGTGCCTACAACTAAAGCAGCAACTCTTGCTTTATTCCCAATGTGTAGGTCCACTTCACCCTTCTTCAATTTTCTACTGTCCTTAAGGCCATGCATATTTGTACAAATGTGAGAACCATATGCAGTATCTAATACCCATGTAGAGGAAGTAGACAAATTAATATCTATAACATAAATATCTGAAGAGATAGCCCCACTATCCTTCCTTTTCTTTTTCAGATCTTCCAGAAAGAGTTTGCAATTCCTTTTCTAATGACCAGGTTCATTGCAAAAATAACAGACTCCATCCTTGGGAGGCTTTGCCTTATTAGGTGTGGACTTGGTTTTAGGTTTGTTTGGCCTTTTGTTCTTACCAGTAAAGCCTTTACCCTTTCTAATGCCCTTGCCTTTCCTTTTCATACCCTTTCCTTTCTGAACCATCAAAACAGTGCTAGACTTCTTCTTGATGCTCTATTCAGCTATTTTGAGCATCCCATGCAGTTCAGAAATGGATTTCTCCATGTTGTTCATGTTGTAATTCATGACAAACTAATCATAACTGTTAAATGGTGAGATTAAGATCAAATCTGTAGTTAACTCCTGACTTATGGGAAATCTAAGCCTCTCAAGGTGATCAATGTTGCCTTTCATTTTTAACACATGAGAGCTAACTAATGTACCCTCAGCCATCTTGTAGGAATGCAAGGCCTTAGTGGTCTCATATCTCTCCTGCCTTGCCTGTTGCTAGTACATTTCCTTAAGATGAACAATCATCTCATAAGACCATATGTTCTAGATCTCTTCGTATCTCTAGAATCATGGTGCTAAGCATGAGGCATCCTACATCCATAGAGTCATCCTTATGCTTCAAGTAATCATCTCTCTGAGCTCTAGGAGCATTGTCTATAGGGTCATCAGGAATGGGTCGATCGAGGACATAAGCCTTTCTTTCGTGCTTGAGAACAATTATCAAGTTCCTAAACGAGTCAATAAAGTTCGTTCCATTGAGTTTGTCCTTCTCAAGGACCGATCGTAGTGACAGTATAGCAGTATTACTAGTCGAGATGATTCTACAATTTCAAAATACGCTAAGTAGATTATTAATCTCCCATTGAATTAATATCCCTCAATATAATTAGTGGACTAGGACCCATATTTCACTTAAATTTAACTTCGCTCTGGCAAGACCTTAAATTCAAGTTATTTAAGTAGGTAACCCTTTACCAATTACATCATATGTAACTCTTAGTTTTTATGGGATTAGATCATCAAATAACATGGCATGTTTAATCCTATATAAATCCTTGAGATCCAAAACCATTTTGATAATCTCAATTAAGTAAAAACAATAATGAATTGTGAGAGTAGCACTATTACTCACAATTGCCTTTCCAAGATAACTCAAATGCATCTGCTTTGGCAGAACCCGCATCTGAGTGATCGAGGTTTTGACAATTATCCATTAATTGATGGCATTACGACTTAAGATTCATTTGGAGGGTTTAACGAGTTGATCTTATAAACATAATACGGGTTGTTATTATATCTCATATAATAGCGCATTCAGTGATTGTAAAATAGCATGCCATGATCTAATCAAAAGCATATAATAAACGTGAGATAACATTGCTTGCCTAACCTAAATCCTCCCAAGCTAATGAGTGGAATTATAAAGAAAGATAAAAGATTACATTAGGAGAAACCTCATTTAAACATACGAGGGAAGTGAGATGAGAAAAGAATGTACATCAAGAATCTTTAGAGGAAGACACGGCATGCAAGCCGTATTTAAATTTTACAACCTTTTGTAAAACTAAAGCCATATTGTTTCACCATATCAGAAGGTCACCCATCCTTACACTACTTTAGGGTGAGCATGCTTAACTGTGGAGTTCTTATAAAATTTCTCCCACTGAGCCAGGTCTGACTTTGGATTATTCAGCCCATCAACATCAACATTTTTCGTGCTTTCTATCTATGGGCTCTAACTTGACTTTTAACTACTGGTTTGGTCCTTTTTATCCAATGACCATATTGCCCTTTATCTTTATACTTAATAACATTTATGTCCCTGGCTTACATTCTTAGTAATTTCAAAGCCTTAGGACTAAATTGACTAGGATCTCTTTAGTCCATTGGCATATTCTCTTTCTGTACTTTTATTTCTGGGCCTTATCTTATCTCAAATCTATCAGTTTGACCTCTATTTCAATTTACAGAAAAAGGGTGGATATTACATTTCTCTCCCCCTTAAAATAAATTTCACCCTCAAAATTTACATATCTAAGTCATTAACTCCAGGCTCTTAACTATCATCTCTTCTTCTGTTTTCCTACATACTTTCTCTGGCACTAGCTCTTGCCAGAATGCTTTTATAATTATCTATTATAGGATCTTTCCTTTTATATAGGAAACAAGAAATTTCTGGTGCCTTTGACTCAGTCTTGGGGTAAGGCCAAACAATAACTATTCTTTCATCTTTAAATATTCTATACATCTCTTTAATTAGGCTTATTTAGCCTTGAAGACTAACTTAATCTTTATTATTGGAGATACCCTCAAAGGTATTTGATCTCCAACCTTAACTTTAACATTCGTCTTCTCTTATTGGCATGAATTAATTACTAATTTGTAACATCTCTTCGGCTTTATATTCTAAGACGTTCTATGACTGTCTCAGAATCATGCCAATTTCTCTCTTTACTAGAGCTTCTTAATCTTTACTATTTGACCATTACTTTTGAAAAATGGAATCTTTGAGGTAACCTTACTTCGTATTTCACATTGTAATAATTATTTTATCTAGTCAGCCTTATTCTTTGCTGACTTTTACTATCTGCAACTTTTCTCTATCCTTACTCTTAACTCACCTCTAGGTCTTTTCTTTAAATATCTGATGAGTTATGCAATTTCTAGGGCTTTTCTTTTTCTTTTTCTTTCTTAACTCATGCTTATAGACTCACAGCAAACTTTGAAAAGATATAATATTCTTTTCTGAAATTTAGCACTCCAATAGGGGACTTCTAAGATCTCTTACTCCCCTTAGTTCTTCTGTGCTTTCATAGGTTAGAGAAACTTTTACTCCACTGCCTAGATCTCTTGTTATTTAACTAGCCTCATGAGTATCTGCTTGTAATTATACTGGAGGCTTTAAGCTTCAATCTTGGAAGCTCTTTAACATCCTTTAATTTTCAAGCTTATCTTGCTCTTTAGCTGGCCTGATTATAGTTCATTTAGGACTTATAGCTTTGTTTTTTACTTACTTTACTTTCTTATCTGAAGGATTGGAATAAACTCATCTTGATTGACAATCGGCAATCTATAGAAATAACGAAGGGTACTCTCTCTATGCACTAGCTAACCATCATGAGGAAGCCTTCTTATCTCAATCTTAACCCCCGGTCATCTCATTCTCCCATCCCAAAGAGCAACATAATGATTATGACTCTAAGCCATAACTAGAGTCATTATACCCTACGGAACTTTTAGACCATTGAGCATAAGTTAAGAATAAGCTGTCTATCCTCAGTGGTAGCCAATATGATAATTCCCCAAGATTAATTGTAGAAGCCAACATGCCTTCTTTGGTCTTACTCATTCCCCTTTACTTCTTTAGGACTTCTTTAGAGAATTTCCTTTTTGTTACTGAATCATACTAAATTGGGTTTAACCCATGCAGTAACAACAAAGTGTCTAATGATTAGTCATGGATACTCTCTCTGTACTAACTACCATAGTGAGGAAGCTTTCCTATCCTAAACTTAGTCTTAGTCATCACATTCTCGTATTCCAAAGAGCATGGCTCCAAGCCTTCTTAAGAGGGCTCTCTTCCTTGCATAGTATTAGGTCTATTATGACCTTGAGAGCTATATTGCTCTTTTGAAGGCTTATTGCCTCTTCTTATCTTTGAAACTATTAATAATGGAGTCATTTTTACCCTCTGGAAACTTATAGACCATAGAATATGAGATAGGAATAGTCACTTATCCTCAATAGGTAGCTAGACTAATAATTCTTCAAGACTTGTTATAGATACTAGTGTTCTTTACTCAACTATCTGACTTCCTCATCTTTTCATATCACTTTAACTCATAACTGTTAGCTTTCTCAGGCTACATTTCCTTTTCTTTCATACTTCTTACTCATTCTTCTCAGGCCACATCTCTTTTGTTGCACTTCTTAAGCTCTCAGACATTGATTTAGTCTTTTGGCTAATTCTTTCAATATCAGATCTATGCCAAATTGCTATCTTTCAGGATTTAGTAATCCTTATTGCTTCTCTTATCTTCACTATAACGTTGCAGAGTGAGGACTTACATTCTGTTTATCTTACTTGCTTATCTGGTACCTGAATCTTTTAGGGAAATTCTATCCCTGTCTACTGTTAACTTATTTTCTCTCTTTTCATTTTGGAAATGGCTTGCTCCATATGCCTTACTTTACTGTTTTCTTTCCTTTCTTTCTCGTGGGATAATATAGGAGGCACACAATAGATTGTCTAAAATTATTTTTTGAAATAAATTATATTTCTGGGGTCTTCGGGCATTTTTCCTTCCGTTATGGGAATTCACCTTAATCGTATATTAGGCAATAATTTTATTAATTACTATAAAATTCACTTTATTTTCCTGTGCCCTGAACTCAACTGATTGAGGTCTCCTTACACCTCAAATAATTATTTTCGGCCGATTTATTTTCAAAATTCTCTAAACAAAAATCTAGGCCGATTTTCAACAATCTGTCAAATATATGTTAATCAGTGAGTTATACTTTATCTTTTGGGCATCTGTGACTTTTTCTGATATTTTGATCAAATGTTTGACTTTTTGACTTTGACTTTGTCAAATGACCAAAATGCCTTTACACTGTCTAACTTTTCGTAATTCCCATTTTGTCCTTGACTTTTTCGCCTTTACCCTTTTTGTGTAATGATATTTGGGTCCTTCCCAGAAGGTCACCCATCCTTACGCTACTCCAGGGTGAGCACGTTTAACTGCGTAGTTCTCATAAAATTTCTACTACTGAGCCAGGTCTGACTTTGGATTATTCAGCCCATCAACATCAAATTTTCGGTGCTTTCTATCTGTGGGCTCTAACTTGACTTTTAATACTGGTTTGGTCCTTTTTATCCAATTACCATATTGCCCTTTATCTTTATACTTAATAACATTTATGTTCCTGGCTTACATTCTTAGTAATTTCAAAGCCTTAGGACTAAGGTGATTAGGGTCTCTTTGGTCCATTGGCATCTTCTCTTTCTATACTTTCATTTTTGGGCCTTATCTTATCTCATATCTATCAATTTGACCTTTATTTCAATTTACAAAAAAAGGGTGGATATTACCATTTGCTTAAGGAAAAAGGTTAATATAATTTGTAGTCTCTTAATTTTATCTTCATTTTAGTTTTGGTCTCTCAAATTTCAAACCATGTATTTTATTTCTTTAAAGGATAAAATAATCTATATTTTATAAAATTATAAGAATCAATGTTTTAAATAAAATAAAATTTACCACTATACCTTTACTTTTGAAATCAGATTTGCATAATATTTTATGTTTGCTTCATATTTATGGCAGGAGTAGCTTGTAAATTTCAACCTTTTTGTATGCCTTACTCCATGAGTATAATTAGCAATCTAAACTATCTAATTCACTATTTATAATATTATCTTTTGATCTTTTATTATAAGATATACTTAACCACTTCTTAAGTCTTTTTTTTAAATAAAAAACTTCGAAATCTATTCATATTTAACGTTACACCCAAGAAATCCTAGAAAATATAACAAGAATTGAATATGATAGTGTGAGTATGTTGCAAAATGCTATGCAAAGACATGAAAAATGTTAAAGAAGAAGATCAACGAATTCAACTGATCAATTATAATAAAATCTCACCAGACAAGCATTTTCAACAAAAGCAACGCATTGCTTATTAACAAAAAACGAAAGCAACTGAGACAAATATTATTCA
>JANTPZ010025795.1:0-17135 GCA_025593235.1 Vachellia pachyceras
GTCCCATTGACAACACGAGGTGTTGTCAATACAGCACATGGTGTTGTCAGGGGTTGTCAAGTGACAACCCCATGCGCTGCATTGACAACACCTCATGTTGTCAATAGGACCATTTTTTAAATATTTTAAACTTTGGGACCATTTACTAAATATCTTCACTATATGGGATCAAATAGTAGATCTCCCATTTTTGTTTAAGTTGATGTGTTTTCTTACTGTTCCTGAAATGGACTTGTACAGATTCTTCCCCTCTCTTTGTATTTATATATGTTTATAGCCTTAGACCTGTCTTTGCCATGTGTCCCATTTCCCCAACCTCTCCATGTTATCCTTCTCTTGATTCATCAACACTCTAATATCCTTTCTTTCTCCACTCATCAAATTTATATTTTATTCTCATCTCTCACTTCTCAATTACATCCATACGTTCTTAATATAAACATATATATATATATATATGAAAATTCTTGCATGCATTGGGTGAACCATATCATTTATGTACTCCGCAATTAAAAAGTCCGGATTTATTTTGTCAGCTTTGCATATTTTCAAAAATTTCTCTTTGACCTTTATTTTTCTCTCTCAAATGATTTTCAACACAAAGTGGAATCCTGCAGAAGGAAAGCGGTGCATTTTGATTAGAAAGTATACAAATGATTTGATGTACTGGTGCAAGAAGAATTTCTCATATATATTTATGATCTATATCCAAATCATCCTCTTCTTTTTAGGGTTTACCACCAAAATTGTTCTTGTCATATATTCTCAATCTAATTTAAAGAAATACTTACATACTTTTGGAGTACCATATCATTCATACTTTATTCAATGAATATATTCAAAGTGTCTTTTATTGTGATCTCGTATCCCATAAATTTATCTAAATTATTTTTCTTTTTTCATAATAAATATCTATATAATGGTTTATGGAAAAAAGAAATAATTAGTAGAAGTTTATGCGATATGAGATTTATGATATAAGACAATTAGAACATTTTTATTGGGTAGAGTTTTGATGATATGATATTCCGAAAGTATGTAACCATATGAATTAAATTTTCTTTCTCTTGATGTTATGTTTCTTAGAAGTTGTCTTGAAATGGGCTTCGCGTACTGAAGTTTCCTTGAGGCGATGAATTGGGCAATTTAATATTATTATTATTTTTAAATGGAGGACTGTACTGTTACACAATGTTGATACATTTGTTCTTTGAATTAATTAAAATTAAAATTGTCTGCCTCTTGCAGGGGGATATTTAAACTCAGAACATGATGAAAAAAATCAATTAAGAAAATATTACAATATTCTTTAAATATTATTGTTTATTGATGCGATCTTCTTTTTGGTCAAATTGATTTTTGTAATCTTAAGAAAAGTAGTGTCCAGCAATTAAATGCTTAATAGCATCAACGGAAATTAATTAATGGTCACTAAATTAACATTGAGTGATATTGATCAATATAATCAATATTTATATTTTTTTCCCACATAATGCACTCGATAAATAATAATCCAAATGACACTATATATTTTGAATGGAAACTATATATTGATTTTTAAGAAATGAGATAAAAAATCAAAATATCAAGAAATATAAAAGCGGATAAAAATAAAATTAATAGTTGAATAATGATAATCATATTATATTACTATTTATAAAATTTTTATTTATAAATAAGGAGTTTTATTAATATTTCATATCTGAAGTTTTTTTTGCCAAACATATTTGAGGCTGATGATTAATATTATTCCAATTAAAGATGCTCTCACAGTAAAATGTCATTTTGATTTGATATTTTTGGTCAAGTGTTAAAGGATTATCAAGTTAATAAAGTCAAAGATTTCATTGACTCATTAGATTATATTATTAAAATATGAATGATGCAAATAGCGGAAAAGTGCCCTTAAAAGATTGCATTAGATCGCAAAATACCCAATGAGCTGCAAGATGTGACAAGCATGGGACACAAGCTAAGATAAATTGCTTTTAATAGAAAAAACTGACTCAGAGTCATGGGGCAAAGCGAAACTCTATTTGTATCAAGTAAAAAATTTCAAGATTTATTATATTTTGGAAATTACTTTTTCAAGTTAATCTAAGAATTAATTAACTAATTTAAATCTATTAAAAATTTAAATAAATTATTTAATTTTAATAAATACGATTTGATCTCCTTAAAATATTTGTGTAACATTAGATATATTAATTTATATATTAGATAAATTAGTGATGATAAATACAAAAGATTAGTAAATTAAGGTTTTATATTTATAATCACTGTAAACTAGCCAGTTTGTACATTTATAACACCCGTAGGTTTATTAATAATAAAGATTCTTATTTTATTATTGATTTTTAATATAAAAAGCAAATGGTATTTAGCATGTAACTTTCTTTAAATATTTCTTTCGGCTGGACTTCTTATCTTATCCGTAAGATAAGAATAGCTGTGAAAAGTTTTTATCCTTAACTGTCACTTGTAACTCCTTTTATGAAATTCATTTTCTTTTGAAAAAAAACAAAAAATAAGAATAATTAAATTATTCATTAAATAATTACTAAGGTGATTGTTGGTCCCTTCTCATCATGTCTCTAAAATCCCATGTATACAATTTCCTTTGACAATACCATTCTACCATCCTAAAAATGGGGAATATGAGCATTTTTATACTAAACTAATTTGTGTTTTGGTTAAATTATATTTAAGATTTTCAAGATTATTTTTTTGGGATTTAATCAATATATAAAAATAATTAAATATGATGGCATTACATAATTACCATTAAAATATACGTTTAGGCCTCAAAATTTATATGAAGTTTTAGATGCATAAGATCGATGTCAACAAGGGTCATAATCCCTAAAGGTTTAATTTTTTTTTTAATATTTTCTTATAACCTAGGTGGACTTTCTTAATCTGTTCTAACATAAAGATGATTTATAATTTGTATGTTCTACATCATATTATCAAACTAGATGGCAGGGGGAGGGAGCTTGGTAGGAGACGTAGCCGCCCCAAATTTTTAATTTTTTCCCTTAATAATATTACATAAATGTTAATTTTTTCACTTAATTCAAAATTACTCAAAACTTATAATCATTTTCCCACCATTTTTATCAGGCCAAAAAACTATTCTAATTTTCAGTCCAATTCCAAGTTTTGACTTCGTGGGAGCTCGCCTCTCGTGCAGCCCAGCTTAACCATTAAAACAGTTTTTTTTAACATACATCCAAACTAATTAGCTGCTAGCAAATATGAATGGTAGTCTAATCCGATTCTTTGATTACCGATTATATAAACTTCTCAGTGTTGATGGACATTCTTTGTATGTGTTTCGTGCCTCTTACGTGCGGCGTTTTGTTCTGTTACTATCAAGCTCCCGTTCAAGGTTCAAGCTATATATGGCCTATCTTCTCTCAAGTTTTCAAAAGTTGTTAAGGTTGCATATTTTCTATCAAGCAATGATGATAGGGGAAAAGTATGAATATTCAGCTATAATTTCATTTTCAGTTGGTGGGATCTTTTGAAATTGAAAAGGATAGTTTTTAAAATTATCACTTTTTAATAATCAATGTTCGGCAAAGTGAGGGAAAGCTGAGTAGATAGTTGATTAAAGCCATATATTGTTGGGAGATTTTTCTTCTTCCTGGGTGGTACAGATCATTAAGATACCGTCGGCAGATAATGAAAGGATATGGGTGGAGCTTGGAGCTTTGAAATTAGGTTAATTTAAAGAAAGATATGTATAATGGCAATAATTTTTGTAAATATAATGATTACTTCATTTCAGTATCGAAGACTTTTGAGTAATGTGGCTATATTACGTGTGATCATGAGGAAATATTAAACCACAAAAGGAATAAAGCAAACAATGAACTAGCTAGTGTGAGACCTATCGAATCTGTGTTATACAGTCAAATAATTAATTCTGTGAATTTCCATAAATATTGAAAGGATCAAGCTCCATCCTTCCCCAACTAAATACATGCAATGCTTCTACAAAACATAATCATATTCTAAACATTGTTGGGTACTAAATGTGAGCAACTTTTACAACGGTGATTCGAGTTTTGATTCATCATGCTATGAACGACTTGTTCATTTCAATAGACTCAACTCCTATTGGTACATCCAACTTAATATGTAGCGTGCTTGGATTGTAAGTTTGCTTCGGACTATAGACCTTTTACCAGTTAATTTTGGTCAAGCTTGTTTTTAAACAAGAACTTACATGGTTGCAGAAAAGCCGAAATGATTGGATAAAGTCTGGTGATAGAAACACTTCATTTTATCATACTAAAGCCCTAATTCGTAAACGGAGGAATCGGCTCTCAAAAATGATGAAGATGAATGGATTTATGATGAAGAAATCCTCAATGAAGTTGCCACTTCCTACTTTGAGAATCTTTATTTTATTGATGATCGTACATCCATCCCTTAACTTTCTTCAGGTCTCTTCCCATCCTTAGCTCCTGAGTGGATCAAATTTTTGGAACTTGGCATTACCAAGGAGGAAGTCAAGAAAGCCCTCTTTGACATGAAGCCTCTCGAAGCCCCCAGAATTGATGGATTGCATGTGATGTTCTTTCAATCACAATTGGACATTGTAGGGGACTCGATTGTGAAGATGATTAAGCTTATTTTCAATGGAGGTATCTTGGACCCCATCCATAATCGCACTCTCATTACTCTTATACTAAAGGTAGATCGACCCTAATAAATAAGGGGATTTCGACCCATAAGCCTTTGCACGGTCATCTATAAAGTTCTTACCAAGCTCATAGCCAATCATCTCAAGCCTATTATACCATCTCTCGTCCTCCCCAATCAATCTAGCTTCATTAAGGGGAGGAGTATTACTGACAATATCATTATTGCACAAGAAGTAATTCACTCTATGAAGAAGAAGAAGAAAAAGAAGAAGGGTAAGACTGGGTGGATGGCAATAAAGTCAACCTAGAAAAAGCCTTTGATAGACTCCAATGGGACTTCATTGAAGATACATTGAGAGATGCAAAACTACCTCCAAAGCAGGTGCAAATCATGATGAAGTGCATCACTGGCTCCTCGATACAACTACTTTGGAATGTGAAAGCATCTAGATCATTTCATTCTTCAAGGGGTATAAGACAGGGAGATCCCCCTCTCCCAATATTTTTGTCCTATGTATAGAGAGATTGCCCCAGGTCATTAATCAATCGGTTGCTCAGAGCAGGTGGTCGCCTATCACAATAAGGAAGGATGGTTCTCCACTCTCACACCTTTTCTTTGCTGACGACCTTATTCTCTTTAGCTCCACTAATCCTGCACAGGTCAACCTTATTAAATCCATCCTTGATGACTTTTGCACATCTTTGGGGCATAAAGTTAGCAAGAGTAAGTCAAAAATTTTCTTCCCTTGCAATGTGAAACAGGATGTGGACTCTATGATCTGTGATGAGCTTGGTTACCAACAAACTGATGAGCTTGGTAATTACTTGGGTGTGTTCCTTTACTTCATAGGCGGGTGAAGTAATGTGTCCCGAGCAAGCTAGCTGGATGGAAAGCTAAATCTCTATCCTTGGCCGGCAGAATTACCCTAGCGCAATCCGTTCTCTCGGTAATACCAATGTATGCTATGCAATCTACCAAAATTCCCTCTTCTACCTTTGGGAAAATCAGTCGTATGATCAGGGATTTTGTTTGGGGCTCAACAAGGGAGGCTAATAAGGTCAGCCTTGTGAAGTGGGATGAAGTTTGTCAACCTAAGCAAAATGAGGGCTGTGGGCTTAAAAATCTGGAGCACCAGAATTTGGCTTTTTTTGATGAAAATTGCCTTCTCCCTCATTACTAATCATGATTTGCTTTGGGTTAAGGTTCTTAGAGCGAAATATGGCTGGGGAAAGAACAAGGGGGGAGGATCGCTACATCTTCCTCTTCTCACTTGTGCGCAATCTGATGAAAATTTGGGATGACGTTCAATGCTACATTAGATGGGAAATTGGACATGGGAAGGATGTCTCCTTTTGGTCTGACCACTGGATTGGAGACTTAAGACCTCTAAAGAACCTTGCTTTCACCCCCTATATAAGATACACAAGCTGCACGGCCTGTCTCTGATTTTGTGGATGAAGACGAGTCTTGGAATTGGGAATTATTTTCACACTTGCTACCGAAAGAACAACTTGCTCAAATTGGTGCTCACCACCCTCTAAATAGCGCACTTGGTGATGCTACCTGCCATTGGACTCACTTTGTAAGTGGCAAATTTTCTATTACTTCAACTTATAATGCTATCACACAGGTCCTGTGGGAAGATAAAACTTGTAAATGGAAGCTTGCTTGGGATTGGCCTGGAGCTCAAAGGGTTAGAACATTCGTGTGGTTAGTTTTGAAGAACAGATTACTAACCAATGATGAGCGCAAGCGCAGACACATGTCTCCTTATGCTTCTTGTAGTTTTTGTGATTAGCTCATTGAGGATCTTGACCACATCCTAAGACAATGTTCTTTGACAGCCAACAGTTGGAGACTCATTATTCCAACTGATGAGCATGCTAACTTTTTTGATACACTTTTTGATGCCCTTGAAGTAGTAACAATAGTTGGCGGATAACTTTTGGATTGGTTTGCTAGAAATTATGGGGCGCCCGTAATAGAAGGATTTTTGTAAATAAGGAGGTCGATGAGTTCTCCCTCTTTAATGAATCATTGGCTTTAGCTACATATACTACCAGGGCTTTCTGACTTGAACATTTAACTTTCGAGTAGTTTTTGTAAATCTTCAGTAGCTTTTTGTGAATATTGCCTATTCATGCAGTTTGCTTTTTATTTGCAGAACTGCTTTTGTATCTTGCTGCTGAGCAATTAATTATACATTCATTCAAAAAAAAAAATATCTAGGCTCATTTTTTAAAATTTCATAAATCGAAATTCAAACTAAACAAAACAAGAATTATCATAATGGGCAAGGAGTCAAATTTTTTTTTTTTTGCAATTCCTAATGTGTGTGAGGATGAATCAAGATAATTTTATGCTTGTGTATATGGTTGTGTTTAATAATTTATCCAGGAATATAGCTTACATTAGTACAATGATGTTGTGTAATCCATGTAGCCGATCAACTCCACCTAGTGGTATAAAGGTTTTGTTGTTGTTATAAACTAATATATAATCTAATAATATACATAGTTACTTTAAAGAGATAACGTAACATTTATTATAATTAAGTAAATTGTAATAAAAAAATATAATTAAGTAATTTATACAAAATTTTTAATTGATGTTCCTAAATCAATTAAATAAGTGTTATATTAAGGATTGGAGGTAGTATTTACTTTCACAAAATTTACAAAGGGATAAGATGATCATTGTACAGCACTTTTGGGATGACTTTCGTATAATATTATGGAGGCTTTTAAAGACTACTGAGAGACAAGTCAAATTCAAGTTAGTATTAATGAAGATTAATCTATATATATAAAATCACATGCTTTCATGTGTAAAAACTTATAAAAAAATATGTTTATCCTAAAATAATCATTGAACTACCTTATTTTTTTGTTTCTCTTCCTTTATGAGGTTGCCAAGGCCTAATTAAAGAGTGATCGACATGTACTCCTTAGGTTAAAGAGGAAAAAATAGGTTAATTCTCGCAACAATCAAACTGGCTTAACTAAATTAGACTTCCTCATTGCATATGAGTAGTTTAGAACAGAAAGCTAGTGAATTAATTAAGAGATGCATATTTTAGGGAAAAAAGTAATTTTGATACTATATTTAGTTAAATTGCATTCAACACCTTAAATTATTTTTTTAATTAATAGCATTCAAATTCTAAAATAATTTTTGGTGCATCCAACATTTTGAAATTATTTTTTGAGTAAC
This sequence comes from Vachellia pachyceras, assembly GCA_025593235.1. NCBI lineage: Eukaryota > Viridiplantae > Streptophyta > Magnoliopsida > Fabales > Fabaceae > Vachellia > Vachellia pachyceras. The sequence continues at coordinate 7,870 of JANTPZ010025795.1, forward strand.
AGTTAGCATCTTAAAGCGATTTTTTATACATTCAGAACTTTGAAGTATTGTTATTGTAATATTTTGTATTCTAAAATAAACTTCGATCATCCTATATTTTAAAGTATTTTTCTAATAACAATTTAGTGTCTTAAAACAATTTTTAATGTATTCAATACGTTAAATTATTTTACTAATAGTAGTTAGTGCCATAAAGTAATTTTGGTATATTAAGCACCTAAAGTATTTTTCAATATAACTCCATATCCTAAATTTAGAATAGTAATGTTATTGAAAAATACTTTAGATATTGAATACACAAAAAATTATTTTTCGATACTTAAGGTTGTTTGAAAAACTTTAAAATGTTGTATATAACTCAACCTTACTATAGTTACATTAACTCCGCAGTTATGTATTCATTTTGGTTAAACATTTGTTGACTTCATCAGGATGACGAAGGTTTTAATTTTGGTCCCTCGAAGTAATAATTAACGAAGAAAATCAGTCAGCTTATGTAAGATTAAACTCGTTTTCATGATTTATATATTTCGCCTTATATCCTGTCTTTCAATACGATGATGACTTCATCCAGTTTTGAGATAAACTTGAGAAGTCGTGTCAAGTTGTTTGTAAAATAAGCAATAATAACTTATTAATTAATAATTTTGAACCTTCATTTTGTTGCCTCTTCATGTCAGCACATAATGGATATATATATATATATATCAAAACGATCTCCTATATTATCTGTTCACTAGAGTGTTATGTGGTCGGTCTTAATCCCCATTTATTATAATTAATAACTGTTTGATTTTTCTTATTTTATCTTCATTCCTTAATGCAAGAGTTAGATACCTAATTTGAGTGGTTTAAAAAAATTAGTTAAAGTAGTTATTAACATGAGTTGATTTTATTAAAGTATCATCTACTATCAAGATTACTTTTTTTATGAAAATTCCTAATAGGATAATTTAGGGAACATTATAAATTTTGAAAATAAAATGAATTGATATATTATATTTAAAATTAGATCCAATCTCTAGCTAGTTCTTGTATGAAGGATAAAAAGTGACATTGTATTCTTCCAACAGTTTAGAGGATAACCATGAATTTTCTACGTATGTTCATATGACTATATAATGATCTTGAAGTAGGTTGTCTATAATGTATCTATCCATATAGACACGCACAAAACCGGCGGCTGCGATAACTGTCACTTTTGTTTTAAAATAAGATAATTAATTATATGAAATGAAACACCCATACAAACTAGAGTTGGAAAAATATATAGAAAACAAGGAAGGGATAATTAGTAACGCCTCTGATCCTTATTATATAAGCTAATTTACCTTTTTGAGGAAGATGAAAAGATTAAATAAATTAATTAAAAGTATTTATTTATATATATCATTAATAACACGTATATCATTATAAAGCGAGTTACTGGAAAAGGAATGTAGAAGCAAATTAAGATCCTTTTCCAAGAGGTGTTAATGTTATACTAAAATATGATAATACTTGCTAGTTTTAAGATTATTAAACTGCCGAGTATAAACAAACTTAAGATGGATGTGTAAACTCATATTGAAAACAAATAGTGAATGATTTACTTTTATGAATATTTAGCTTCTAAAATATATGATTAAATAAAAAATGACAAAACTTTGATTTAAATATATATAAATCCAAATAATTAAAGTTAAATTCATTAGCATTCATAGTTTATCATACTCAATAAAGAAAGTTCTTTTAAGTTTATATATGAAATCATTAAACATGATCAAATTCAAAAAGTTAACACAAGTTTAAAAGTATCTTGTAAGTTATGAACACAATAATGATAAACTTGATATATATATATATATATATATATATTCATGACTTTAACCAAGTTTGAAACTAGCATGAATTTTTTTAATAAATACTTGATAACAATTAATTAAAAGAGAAGTACAAAGTTCAAAAACCTACACCATCCCTCTTTCATCAACAACCCCCTCAATATGTTAAGGTGGTCGGTGATTAAGGATACAAAAATTACCGACCATCCCATGAGCCTATTCAACTAAATTGTCCGTTAAGGGATTTTCCTAAATCTCCCATTCTTTATGAGGAAGAAGTCTAGCCTCCTCAATTACATCTCTAAAAGGGTGGTTGCTGTCATAACCCATATTAACAAGTTAATAACTTCAATACAATACATATACATGCCATGAATATATCCAATTAACTTTGCAATAGATAGAGGAACCCATGATAGTTTACACATATGGCCATATATCCATTTATTGTCTACACTCTGGATGACACCTCCACAGCCAGTTCTACCTGATTTGAGCACCGATGCATCTGTTTCTAGCCTTATAAAGTCCACACTTCGAGACGAACTTGCACATTCTTATGTTGATCATTGTAAAAAGCACAGCTAGATTTTAAATCATGATCTAAGCATGAATCCGTAACATTTGAGAAGATGACCCACTTTGATGGGTGAACAATGGATCTCCATCTTTCCCTAACATTGATAGAATCCCTGAGCAAGTGAATTGAATCTTCTTCCTGCTCATAACAGAAAGGACAACAACCCGATTCTGCAATTGCCCGTTTGGATCTAAGATGCACCGTATGCAGTATGCACCCTGCTGCCATGGGTAAATTGCCACATGAATGATTTGATCCTGTGTGAGACTTGCCATTTTCAAAGCAGCTACCAAATGCTTCCCTCCTCTTGTTGAATACCTACAAAAAGAAAATGATACATAGATCAAAGGGAAAAGCGACCATTAGTGGATGGCCTCCTAATGAACCTATCCTCGCCTCTTGCCTCACAAGGTTTTTCAATCCTGTCAACCAGATCCTCAAATCCCGGAATAAGCGACCACATGAGCTTGTTTGGAACAACGTTTTCAAAAGTTAAATGTACGTTTAACAGTGTTTTTCGTAAAATAAGATAATCTCCTCCACATATTTGCCTCAATTTGCGTAAAAGTACTTCTCTACCACGTTCCCAAGAGAGCACAAGATTTTGGAAAGTAAAAAAAAAAACAAATTAGTAAATACTGAGTTTTAAAACCATACTTACAACTAATAATAATTAATTAGTGTCAACTTTCACACACCATTCACATAAGAGAGATGAGTGACGAAAGGTGACACCAGCAATGAACTATTAATTAATACATTACACACACAAAATATTATTTTACTAAGTGGATAAAAAGTCTAATACCTTTTACATGCCGCATTAACATCTGTCTAAGCATATGTAGAATATTCTTTGAAGGGGGACACTCGCAGAAAAGTTCAAAGCTAAGTGTTGGGAATGAATTATTACAATGTAAGAAGTCGTCTAAATTGTTTTCGTCGTGGAGCCAGCCTACGTTCAATTTGTCGTTGCAGTATGGTACAGATTGATGAAATAATGAAGTCATTGGGTGGGTGAAAGGAAGGACGACAATGTAACCGGATTCGAAGGAACACATAAACGTACGAAAAAAGAAGGGTTTCTTGCTTTGCAGATGAAAATGAAAAGGGAATTATGTGGGATGTTTATAATATTTCTTTTAGGAAACAACGACATTTGACTCTTGCAAATGAGATATATAATTGTGCTTCAAGGACGAAAGCTACACTTTTTTGCGTTTTGCTTCATTATATACACAAGACCTATTTGTGTCAGCGTTTTGAAAAATCACATTTGCGTAAATCTTCATAAATTTTTTTTCACATATTTACTTCGTAGATCGTACTTTACTACTAATTCAAACAAACACATATATTTGTTGGTATAACTCTATCTCTCTATTGTTTGAGACTAATCTCTATTGAATCAGGAGAGTAATTATTAAGGTTAAAGCCTTTTTAATAAGTGTATTTTCATAGATTTGTTCATGTATATTGTTTCTTACGAATGCAAAACCGCTTACTTGTGGCCATTAGCTGTTGGTTGCTTCATTGTCATATTATTATCATTCTCGTGCTATATGGTCCGGACCACCTTATTTTGTTTACTGATTTTGACGTTAGAGCACTATGTATTATAGGCTTGTTTGGTTAGCCCGTTTGGGTAACCAAAATCCATTTCTACGCTTACCGAGACAAAATTCCTCTTACACATTTACCTCGGAATCTGTATCCGTTCTCCTAACGGGCTATCCAAATAAGCCCATTGGTTATGAAATTTGAGGTGAAAATGGCTATGGAATTCATATTATAAAATTTATAGTAAGTAACGCAAGTTATAAAACATCGTCAATATTTAGTATATACTGTCTATGCATGGAACTATGGAAAAACGTGACAAGTAGATGAGCATTCCAGTGATATGATATTGGTAACTCGTGTATATGTACTCCTTACGTTATATAAGAAAATTTTGAGTAATGGAGGCTCTCCTAAATCTTGGTAACTCGTGTACATGCAATACATAAATGTATATGCTGATTGATTTTTTTTTAAAGGAGATTAATAAAACTAAATACATTATTTTAAATATTTATATTTAGGGTTGATACAATTTTTGTTCTCAAGTTTGCACTTATTTTGGTTTTGGTCATTTAAAACTTAAAATGATCTAGATTTTTATTACATTATAGGATCAATATTTTAAATAAAATGAAATTTGAAGGATAAAAATCATTGATTTTAAATATGAGAAACAAAAACAAAAATAAAAGCAAAATTAAGGAAACAAAGATTGTATTAATCTTTATATTTATTATTTTTTAAACTAGATTGTATAAATAACTACTTTTAAATAATTTTTTGACTTTATTATTTTCCTCGAAAAAAAAAACAATTGGATCATGAATCAAGGACAGGAGGTAATGTTGTATATAATACATGATATATGTAATGGAATTCTTGAACTGCTTAGCATTAAGGAAAGAATACCAAACACATCATGATTCAACTAGTTCATGATCAACTCTATAAACAAAATGGAATTTTAGATATAATCAAAACCATATTTTCAATGGAATCAGATATGATTTGAAAAAAAAAATGGACAAAAAAGATGAAATGAAGGGGAAGGGGAATACCGACGAACCTTAGTTAAAGCAAAATATAATGTTGGGGTTTTTTTTAAAGTTGGTGCATATTATTGGTGGTGGTCGATTACATGTTGTCTTTAATACGCTAGTTGACTATAACATGGTTCCTACCAACTACCACTAAGGCCAATAGCCATATAAGTCACATTACTTGAGACTCATTTGGTATAATTAATAATTAATTGGAAAATTTAATCATTTATCTAGTCCGTTTACTTTTAATTCAATTGTAAACTTGATTAGTAAATTGTAAGTTGAAGCAACGCAGCCTCTGTATTATTACTTAATTGAAATCCGATCCTTAAATTTCAATTTAATGTTTAGAAAATAAGATGTGATTGAGTCAAAATTATAAGGACTATGTTATAACCTTTGATTAATTTCATTAAAAGATTAACTTTTCCTAATTAATTTCATTAAACCTTTGATTAAAATCATTACCTTATGGCCAATTTGGTTCATGGAGTGGGAAGAATGTAATGGGTCAGAATGTAATATAATAAAATGATGATTATTAATCATTTGTTTGACAACATGTCATCGAGGAATCATGAAATAAAAATAAACGTGAAATAATCTTTTGATTCTATATATCAAGATTATAAAAGAATGTTATAATTGGGTTTGTTTGGAAATGCGGTAGAGAAGTACTTTTACGCAAGTCAATGTAAATATATGGAGGAAATTATCTCGTTTTGTGAAAAAGCACTTTTGAACGTGCTTTTGGCCTTGCTTAACTCTTTGCCAAATAAGGTCATTATGTAAATGTTGATTAATGAAGAGTATAAGTGTCTATATGATAATTCATAAAAATTTGAATTATAAAGCCAAAGTTATGAAATTTCCTTGCTTTTTATAATCCATTGTAACCATGATTATTTTAAATGTACCAATCAAACAGTTGAATTATCATAATGTATCAGGATTTATATAACCACGTAATCAATCAAGTGGGTTATTAAAGTTTGAGGTTACGACATAAACTTATGTTAAGTACTAGAAAGTTAACATTGATATCGATACTCGTAACTACATATATATATACACACACACACATGTCGCCACCAAAAGAATTCGAAAGAGGAAGAGATGAAAGATGGCCCTTTGTTGATTGACAAGAGCTAACCCTTTTTTCATCATCCATATTCATCATTAATAATTTAATCATCAATTAATTAAAAACGCATAGAAACTAACATATTAAATTAATTAAGTATAGAGTGAACTATTATTATAGTATTAATTTGTCCATTCGGGGACATCCCAATATAAAATAGAAGAAGATAAAAGTATAGTGATTGCTTGGCTTTATAGACTCCACTTGTCTTTCACAGCCACTCTCGACGTCTGGATTACGTTAACAAGTAACGAAGCAAATTAAACAAATCCAAGTGAACTCAATAAGGACAAAAAACACAAATTGGTATTTAATTATTTTGATAATTATAATTATAGAGGATGAGTTTGATCAAGTCATGCCAGAAGATTAATAAAATGAAGGACAACCTAGGTCCTCAGTTTTGGAGCTGTTGGATGTGGAACCCACATAGGTCAAGAGCTCTGTTATTAATTAAGTAATTAATTAATTTTGGGATGTTCTAGTTTGGAGCCTACCATGGGGGCAGTACGATAAGATAGTTATTATTATCAAGAATAATAAATAATAATAATAACAACAGTAGTTGTAATTAAGGTGGCTAGCTACAAAATGGGCATATTATATCATAAGAGGTTGTGTTTAGTTTTTGGGTCATTATGCATTATCACTATCATTATGTCTCTTAGGCTGCTGGCACATGCATGCCTATTTCTTCAGACTCAATTATGGATTTTACATTATTGTTATTTTTTTCTTTCCCCAAAAGAAGAGAAAGAAAAACGTCACCTTATGTTGTGTTTGTTTAAATGGTCTGGTGGTTGCATGCTACAGATTTATATTTTTTGCCTCATTTTTAAGGATTAACGTGTAAATTTAACAAGATTTTTTTGTTTAGGAATAATATTATTGTGCAAAGTTTTAAAACGTGCATAGTAGTACTATTTTATAAAAAACTAACTTTGCTCGTAAAAAGAAATTAATGTTGACTTTTAATATTTTATTAGTAACGGATAATATTACTCCTCAATTGAAATTTAGAAGACGAATTCACACCCTAACTCCTTTTTCCAACTAAATAGATTGGGTCAGTGGGACTCTTGTAGATAATGCAAATGCATACTCAAGACTTAAGCACAAAACCTTTACTTAAGCTAACAAAACTCTCTTAACAATTAAGCCATGCATTCATTGGTTTTTCTAAAACACTCTTTAATCATATGAATTATAATTACCTTATGATGAAAACATTCTTATTACATGTGATCAATATGGATACTCTGGGAAAAATACATAAATTTGTGAGGCAAAGTGAAATATTTAAAATTAAAATGAAACCATAATTTAACTCGATGGAAGGTAGTACAATAAAGCTCAATTCAAGCTTATAATTTTCTATACATATTGAACCTTTTTTTTGGGTATAAACCATCCGGTATCCTGGGGTATCCTGGGTTCATTGCCCGCCCCAGACTAATCCGGACCCCCCGCGAGGAGACCTTACGGTGGTAGCGAGGTACCGATGGGACAACCTCTTTGAGGCTGCGTTAATTATCGCAGCTGTCATTCCCTAGGGTTCAAACCCTCGCCCTAAGGAATGCTGGTAGTAGTCCTTACCAACTCTACTAAGCGCCCATTGGTTACATATTGAACCTTTTGTTTTGGAGATAGTAAAGAGTGATGAAGCATTGTAGGCCCATTTGAATGTATGGGCCTCCATTTTAGAGCTCAAAATTTCGTTTATGGGCCTGCAGGGTGTTCCAGATCCATTTCACTGTCATCCCTTTCATTTGATCCAGGCAAAAAAAGAAGAAGAAGAAGAAGAAGAAGAAGATAGAGAATGGATTCATTGTTTTCTTTTTGTTTTTTCAAAATAAGATATCAGCTACAAACGGGATCGAGTCTAGTTAGTTGAAGGAGCTAATTTGAATTTTCAACGAGGGATGCACATATATTTAATATTTAACAGTATCTTGAATATGTGGATGAATCTAATGGTAAACCAAAATTTAAAATTTCAGTGTTCAATTGCGTGTCTCAAGCAAAATTGCTTCAAGTGGGATGATGCATATAAATAAAAGTGATATAAAAAAAAGCTATTTGTTGATTCAGTTTCCAGCTTCGGAATTTATTTCATTATTTATTGTTATTGTTTCTAATCTCAATTCTAACCACACTTTTTTTTCTGACATAGGATTCAAGAGGTGAACTTAAAAAAATCAGTGAATGATATTTAAATTAAATTAAATAGAAAAAATAACTATAGGTATAATATTATAATCATCATATCCCAATAAAACTATAATAAAAAACTTTAATCTTGATTCTTGACCAAAAAGGTTCATATATTCATTATCCTTTTAATTAAGGAAATGGAGAAACATGCTAAAAAAAATGGAGACATGTGATAATTCGTAATTGTGCCTTTTTTTTTTTTTAGTGCAGGGACCCACCACCATTCTTGGCGAAACCGCGAGAAAGGAAATCGTGTTGAACTAACTTTCAAATTTGAGTCAGCGCGTCCATGGAGAACTTCAATCTTTCATCCTTGGATATTCAATTCTGTATCACTCCTCGTCCAATTTCTATATCTCTTTTGCTTCCTCTTGTTTGAACGTTTGCCTATTGTAATCTTCGATTCTCACACACTATTTTTGCTTGTTTCCACACCCCACTGAGTTCGCCTCATATGGAGTTTTCTGGGACTCTCACGTTCCGTTCACATAAGGTATCTCTCTTTACCATTGATGACCCTCTCAAGCACCAAATATCCATCAGACCCAGATGGAAGAGGGAACCCAATCTACCGCTATTCAACAGTTCATTCACTGTAACAGCCAAGAAATTACCAACGGAAGGCGTCAGCGACGAGTTAAATGCCATCGCTTCTCAAAATCTGGACTTTGCAGCCTCTCGCCGACAGGTTCGTGCTGCTTTTACGGTGTTGCAACAGCAGCTGGATCATTGCTTATTCAAGGTTAGCTCAATCTTGATCTTGTTCAACCTTGAGCTTCATTTACGACTATTTGATTTCGCTGACTTCTTTTCTTTGTTTTTCTTTTATGGGCTTTTGCTTATGGCATCGTTCAAGAGTCGCTTACTGATGGTTTAAGTTTCTTCCTCCCATTACTTTG
>JANTPZ010025796.1:0-12671 GCA_025593235.1 Vachellia pachyceras
TGAGGGAACACTTGATAGTTAATTCGTTCCCTCAAAGTTACAAAAACTGGGTATATCATGGAGTAATTGGTGATGTCTTGAGAGAGTGTACTCTTGCATTCTCGCAAATATGAGTGGAAGAAGATCGTGTTGACCCCGTCAATGATGTACTTCGTGATGCTTTTGGGGTTCATGACAATGTAGTCACAGATTAAATGCAAGGTCCGGAACCTCAGTACATGAGGAACGCGGAAGTTCGCACTTTCTTTGAGCTCATGGAAGAAGCCGACAAAGCTCTATATCCTGGGTGTGGAAAGTACTCAAAATTATCTTTTTTAATTAAATTGTACCATATTAAGTGTCTATATGGTATATCTGATAGGGGAATGTCGATGATATTAGAATTGCTACTCGACGCATTCCCTGAAACATCGATTCCTAACATCTTTTTATTATATAAAGAAGATTATCACTAAATTGGATTTGAAGTACGAACAAATTCATTCCTGTCCAAATGATTGTGTGCTTTATTAGGGAGAAGATACGAATAAAGAAATTTGCAAGCGGTGTAACACCTCGAGATACAAGCCGAACGAGAAGGGTAAGAATAAGAAGAAGAAACCTGCAAAGATTCTCAGGTATTTTCCTTTGAAGCCACGACTTCAGATATTGTATTTCTAGACTAAAACTACTGAACACATAAGGTGGCATGCTGTTGAAGCGAACCCCGATGGTAAGTTAAGACATCAATGGGATTCTGAGGCTTAGAAGGGGTTTGACAAAGAATTTCCAGATTTTGTGGCGGATCCTAGAAACATACGCTTTGCTCTAGCAACTGACGGATTCAATCCTTTTGGGAACCTAAGCACAAGTTATAGTATTTGTCATGTTGTATTAATTCTATACAATTTGCCTCTTTAGATGTATGAAGTAGAACTCATTCATTTTGTCTATGATCATCCCTGGAATGAATGCACTAGGCAACGATATTGATGTGTACCTGCAACCCTTGATAAAGGAGTTGGTTAAATTGTGGAATGATGAGGTTGAGACATACGATGCATATGATGAGGAGCTGTTCAAATTGCGCGCCACTTTGATGTGTACGATAAGTGACTTTCCGGGTCTTGAAACTTTATCTGGATGGAGCGTACATACTGGACTCGCTTATCTCATGTGTAACTTTGACGCAGAGCCATTACGCCTTCCACAAAATCGGATGTGGTGCTTTATCGGACATCACTGATTTCTTGATGGCAAGAACAAATTCAGGTTGCAAAGAAATCATTTTAATGGAAAATAGGAAAGAAGAGGACCATCTGTCATATTAAGTGGTTCCAATATTTTGAGTCAGCTTGATGATGTTAATTTTTAGTTTGGAAAAAAGGATAATTCAAAACGAGGCGGAAGGAGACCACGTAGTACTTTGGAGATTGACTCGGTTTAGCACTGGCGGAAGAGGCGTATATTTTTTACTCTTCCTTATTGGAAGACTAATGTGTTAGGTCACAATCTTGATGTTATACACTTTGAAAAAAATGTGTGTGATAATGTTCTATACACCTTGTTGAACGAATCTGGGAAGTCTCACTATTACAGAGTATACTTTTTTCTAATGAAATTCGCGTCCTTTTTTTAAGAAATGGAGTAAAAAAATGAAGGCGGTGGCATTTTTGAAATTATAAGGAAGGAGGAGGACTCTAGGTGCCCTATATCTAAGATAGGGCACATAAAGGGGCGCCCTTTAACTTAAAGCCGGTACTTGCATTGTTAACCTAGCTTCCACTTCCTCAGCCTCTGGGTCGAAAAGTTTGAAGGGAAGTGAAAGCTTTTTTCTCCCTTTCCCCACTCACTTCTGCTGACACGACACCTCACACATTGTTTGCCCTAGTCCTGTCTTACAAATTGTTTGCGACCTAGTCCAGTTCACTTGTGCTTCCAGAATCCAGTGCGGTAGTACCTCTCTTAGCTCTTTCTCTCATCTTTTCTGCTCATCGGAAGCGCTCAGTTCAGGTGTGCCTTTTATTCTTTCATTGGCAGTGCACGTCTTTTTGCTTATCTTTCTAGGCATGTCGTTGCTTTGTTTTTTTGTTGTTGAAAAGTTCCAATGCAGCAATTCATGTATGGGATTTCATGGGCTTTTATCTCTGAACTGTTTTCTTGCTTAGTTTGGGTAGTCTCGTTGGTGTTTTAAGATTTTTCATCTCAGCAACTCTTGTGATATAATTCAGGGCAATCATTATTTTAAGTCGACCGTAAACAGTTTGATGAAAACAGAGTGCTGCAATTTGCTATTAATTAATCCAAATTGATTATTCCGTTTCTGGTTGGTGTGGAAAATAGAGTCTTGAGCCCTTATGATTGTCTGGTGAATAAGTGATCCACTTTAGAAAAAATTGTTGATTGTTAAGTCTTTTGCTTCCTGTTCTACCACTTGATTGCTTTGTTTAACATAAACAGAAGCTTTGCTTTGCACTTCATAATTCAATCTACATAGAACTAACCAGGTTGGCTCTGTTTACGTTGTTATTTGGGTTGAGTATGCTAGATATGATTAGTTTTGATGATGTCAAATATAATAGAGCAAAAAGTTTTCATATCCATATTGATTTGACAAAGGTTTTTATAATGCATATTGATTTACAACTATATTTGTGCATCCTTTTTTAATTGGAAGATGATGTGGTTAAATAACTCAATTTGAATGTTAAAATGTTTTTTAAATTGATGTTTCATCATCATACATTGAGTTAACAATCATATAAACTTCATTTGGATGCTCAAAATCATTTCTTGAAGATAAAAATCGAGTATGATAAGTTTCTAGAGCTTCCTGAAGCTAAACGTGAAGTAAATATCAAAACTCGAGTCCTGGGTCATCAAAAACTCAAGTTTCAGCTTCTCAGAGTCAGAACTCGAGTTTCAGTATTGCAGAACTCGAGTTTTCCAAAACTCAGTGAAAACTCGAGTTTTCAGCTTCAAGTTGTGTCAACTCGAATTCCAGGGATACAGAACTCGAGTTTCAGCACATCTGTTTTCTGTCAGCTCGACATATTTCTGGTATTTTGCTCATATCTCCCAAAATACAACTCCGATTGATGTGAAACAAATTCTGTATGAAACTAGACTCATAATGCGGTTCATAGACACCAAAACCATCATCAAACCATTTCATATGAAGGAGATATAATTTTCGAAAGTTGGTGGTCGAATTTAACGTCTTATCACTGACCTTTGCTTATTGTATCTACCATAAATTTTTTTATATAACAGATTTTGGACTGATTCTTGTTTCATATGAAAGTAGACATGCATAAATGGCACGCAATCTCTTGGGGAAAGATATGTAGACCAAAGGAGGAGGGAGGATTGGGAATTAAGGATCTAGGGGGATGAACGAAGCTTTTCTCTATAAGGCTCTGTGGCGTATTCGAACTAGGCCTAGTGATTTATCGGTCCAAGTTCTTAATGGTAAATATGGAAGAGGAAGAAGTGCAACTGGGAACCTAGCTATTAAAGGATATGACTCAAGATTATGGAAGGAGCTTTCTAAGCTGTGGGAAAAATTCCAGAGCAATGTGGATCTTAAGGATAAGATGCAATCAGAACCTGATTTAAGATGAAAGCTGTCTAAGGATGGGGAATTCAGCATATAACTGGATTCCGTCTAAGCAGGCAGTTCAGTCCTCACCTGATTGGAAGTATCTCTGGAAATTGTGGGTGCCAGAAAGGGTCAAGATTTTCACGTGGAAAATGCTCCATGGAAGATTACCTACGAAGGAGATTATTAGTAAATGGGATGGAGGAGGAGGAATATGTGAGATCTGTAATCTGCATATAGAGAACCATATACATGCCCTAAGAGATTGTGGATATGCAGCGAAGACTTGGAGAGAAATCTTACCGGTTAACACATGGGGCTCCTTCTTCAGGCTACATTGGGGGGAATGGATTAAAAAGAATCTTAGGAGATCTAGGAATCAGGACATTAGAGGTGATTGGCCAGAGCTATTTTTGGTCATGTGTTGGTGGATTTGGAGATGGAGGAATGGAAAGGTACATGATGAAAACTTTGAAATACCTCTAAATGGATTTTAGATGGCGAAACAGATTGTTGATACGTGCAGAATGAGTAAAGGCTGTGACTTGTTTTCTGGGGGATCGAAGGAAGATGGTGTAGTACACTGGAACCTGCCACTGCCACGTTGGTGTAAATTAAATTCTGATGGGTGGAGTTCTGGAAGTGGAAGTGGATCTGGGGGAGTGATAAGAGGAGATTGTGGAGAATGGCTTAAAGGATTCTCCATAAAGCTGTCAGGGGAGGATGGGTTGGAAGCAGAATTTAGGGGAATCATAGAAGGGCTTGAACGTTGCTGGGACATGGGGTTCACACAAGTCATAGCTGAATGTGATGCTGATAATGTAGTGCGTGCGAGTGAAGGATTTCGACTTGCTGTTTATTCTCATCTGCAGGAAGAGCTGAGGAACCTTCTGTCTAGAAATTGGAAGTTCTAAGTTCAGCACGTGTATAGGGAGGGAAATCAGTGCGCAGATAAACTTGCAGGTTTGAGTGTTGCACAGCCGTACCGCGTAATGAGCTGGAATTCTCCTCCTGAGGAAGTTTTGCATATCTTGGATAACGATAGGCTTGGAGTCCCGTATCTTAGGAATAGAAGAGATTAGTTTTCTTTTGTATCTGGGCTAGGCCCTTCTTGTCACCAAAAAAAAAATGAAAGTAGACATGCAGGGCTTTCCATTGATATATTATTTGCATGATTTGGAGTTGAATTGAGAGAGCTATAGGCGTTGCAAGTTGAGCCATGTGCTGAAAAGTAGACCTGACATGTGCAAGCTGAAGTCATGAAGTAAAACTCGAGTTTCAACTTCACACAACTCGAGTTTCGTGCTTAAAAATCTCTGTTTAGGAATTTCATGAGTCAGAACTCGAGTTTACCAAAACTTTCAATGAAAACTCGAGTTCCCAGCTTCAAGTTGAGACAACTCGAGTTCCAGGAACACAGAACTCGAGTTTCAAGCCTTTGAAACTCTTTGAAAGATTTTGCTGTATTAGAACTTGAGTTACAGAGTTTTACAACTCGAGTTCCAAAACTGTTTCCCAAAACTTTCAAGACCAACTCGAGTTTTCAGCTTCAAGTTTTAACAACTCGAGTTCCATGTTTTACAAAACTCGAGTTTCATGCTTTTCTCAACTGATTGACTAACTATTATTATAAAACTCGAGTCATGCTTATTCAAAACTCAAGTTTCACAACATGATTTCATAACTTGAATTCTAAACTCTAGTTTTCATATAAAGGTTCCAAAACTACATTCTAAAACTTCAAATATAAATTCGAATTTTCAACTTAAAGTTTTCTAAACTACATATATTGTTTTTCGCGAATGCAATCTATTTTCAACCTCCAGCTTTTTGATTAACTCGTGATTTGTATTTTGTGATCAACTGAGTTTCTGAAAGAAAAATTTTATGACACCCAATTCACCCCTCTTGGGTGAGAGCCATTCTAACAGAGTACAGTTTGGAGGAATGGGATGAATTTGTTCTTGAAGCTCTAAGGGGCTCTGATGATGCTTATCTAAGTGGAGTGCCATTAGGTTTGTGGCTAAAACATAAAAACAAATTTTGAAATGATTTGATTGGGTCTAACAAGAATTCAATTGGAGGCACTCATGAAAAACGCAAGTTGGAGTATTTAATTAGGTGGCCCGTCATAGAGGTAGCTTCTTACACTTGAATCAACACACAGGTGCATAGCTAGTTAATTATGTTTAGGAATGGTTCGATTTCAAATTACTGTGTTTTTATCTTGTCCTTAATGTTTCTGTGAGATATAGCTTTTAGGAATAGCTTTATGTCCAGAATCTTACTGTTTGTTGTTGGAGGAAATTTTAATATGCATGTTTTGCTTGTTTCTCTGTTGTTTCCCTTCTTCTGTGAAACTGTGTCCTTTTTTGCTGCCTGTCTTTTTGCTTGTCTTTATATCATTTAATGTATTTATATAAACACATGACATTATTCTTTTGGTGAATAAAATCTCCAAACAAAAATTTCTAAAAAAATTTCCCCCTTTTTCCGGAAATTACATTTGCTTTGAGTTTTAAAAAAAATAACATTTATGCATTTATATTTGAGTAGTAAGAAAATAAGTTTTTGTAATATTTTATACATGAATATTTTATTTACTTGTAAATAATATAATTTTTATTTAATTAAATTATGTTATTTCTAATTTTAGAAAAAAAGAATAACATTAATTAATTAAATTAAAATCCTTAAATGTGAAGCCATTTCAAGGTTTTAATTTAGAAAAGGATTTTGTTTAACCCCGTGAAGTTTATTTTCAAAGTTTTTTAATGGGCTAAGATACAAATTTACTCCGATAGTTTTTCTTAAAGAAAATGTTACCATGAAAGTTTCTTTAGGAGCAACATTATCCTGAAACTTGTAAAATAGAGCAATATAGTCACATTCTATTAAAAATTTAATATTGGCCATTAAAATTTAATGTTAATCATTAATATTTTAATAGTAATGGATAATATTGCTACATTTTAAAACTTCCAAAAACAATATTGCTATTGATAATAAATTTTCGTGATAAATTTACACATTAGCCATTTTTACATGTATTTTTGCCAACTCGCTGTGCTTATAAAGGCAACAGACTATTTGTTTGGAACTATATTGTGTGCGCTGAGTTTATAGGGACATAGGTTATATATTTAATGTCTTTTTTAAATTTGAATGTATTTACAATGGCTTAGGGTTTAATAAATGGATCGTACTTGGATGAGTGCGTTAAGAACTAGCAATGAATATGAGAATGGTGTGGAAGAGTTTATTGAATTTTCTAAAAGAAATGCGACTAACAAAAATGGGATGTATTTTTGTCCCTGTATCAAGTGTATAAATGGGATTAAACAAAACATAGATGATATAAGGGATCACCTAATTTGTGAGAGAATAAGTCTCCAGTATATAAAGTGGATATGGCATGGGGAAAAACTAAATGGATATGCAGCACACGAAAGAGATTCTGCGGATGCAATAGATGAAGATAGAATGGAAAGAATGATTCACGATGTTGAGGTAGAATCTTTTGCCTAAGCGCCTGTATATGAAAGCATACGGAGTATTGCAAAGACACTGTTGTACCCTGGGAGTAAACATACACGCTTGACGGGTACATTGCATTTGATGAACTTGAAGGCATCTTATGGGTGGACCGACAGTAGTTTCACATTGTTGCTACAGTTGTTGGGTGATATGCTTCCAGAGAATAATGTACTTCAAAATCTTATGTATGAAGCCAAGAAAATCTTATCTACGATGGGCATGGAGTAAAAAAAAAATACATGTTTGTCCTAATGACTGTATGCCATATAAAAATAGGTATGAAGATCTTAGTGAGTGTCCGAAATGTAAAACTGTACGATACAAAGTGAGGAAAGGTGGTGATTGTGGTAATAAACTAGCTAAAAGGCAACCTTTGAAGGTACTGTGGTATCTTCCAATAGTATCATGGTTTAAGCGTTTGTTTGCCAATGCAACAAAAACACAGAAGTTGATATACAACTTGGGACACTCAGTAGTACACATAGTACGTGGCCGGTACTCATGGTGATATACAACTTGCCTCTCTGGTTGTGCATGAAACGTAATCATATGATGCTCACTATGATGATTTCTAGACCGAAACAGTCGGGGAATGATATCGATGTTTACTTGGCACCTTTAATTGAAGACTTCAAGAAGCTATGGGAGGAAGGCGTTGATGTGTTTGATGCATACAGGCAGGAGTCATTTAAGCTACATGCGATGATCTTCACAACGATAAATGACTTTCCTGCGTACGGTAACTTGTCAGGATACGGTGTCAAGGGGCATAAAGCATGTCCGATATGTGAAGCAGACACATGCTTCCATCAACTCAAGCATAGGAGAAAAATTGTCTACCTTAGTTATAGGAGGTTTCTTCATCGGTTTCACCCCTATCGTAGGTTAAGAAAGAGTTTTAACGGCTTACCAGAGAATGGAATGGACCAAAAGCATTAACAAGAGAGGAAGTGTATAGCCGGATATAGCATGTCAACGTCATCTTCGGTAAGAATCTGAGAAGTGCCAGTGAGAAGAGCATATGGAAGAAGCGATCAATTTTATTGATCTTCCATATTGGCGTACTCTTGATGTGAGGCACAGTATCGATGTAATGCATGTGGAGAAGAACGTTTGTGATAGCCTTATCGGGACGCTGTTGCACATACCGGGAAAGACTAAGGATGAAACAGTGCGAGACTAGACTTAGTTGAAATGGGAATAAGAGAACGGTTACATCCAAAGCTAAGAGATGATGGTAAAAATGCGTACATGGAGCTAGCAACACATACACTATCAAAAGCCAAGAATTAAGTTTTTGTGAGTGTTTGTATACTATTAAGGTGCTACAAGGGTATTCTTCAAATGTGAAAATGCTTGTTTCAGTAGATGATTTGAAGCTCATGTGATTGAAGTCCCATGATTCTCATGTATTGATGCAACAATTATTACCAGTGGCTATTAGAGATATTATGAAGGATAACGTTCGAGCTATCATAACTAGGCTTTGTGTTTTCTTAATGCTATATGTAGCAAAGACATAGAAGTTAAAAAGTTGGATGAATTGGAAAATGAAGGTTTCATTATTCTCTCCCAACTAGAGATGCATTTTACCCCTGCATTTTTTGATATAATGGTCCATCTGGTTGCTCATTTAGTAAGAGAAATAAGGTTGTGCAGTCCGGTTTACCTAAGATGGATGTACCTTTTGAGCATATCATGAAGGTTTTAAAAGTTTATTCAAAAAATCCTTATCGACCTGAAGCATCCATTGTGGAAAGATATGTAGTGGAAGAGGCTATGGACTTTTGCAATGATTATCTATCTAGGGCAAATGCACAATTACGCCATGAAGAAGGCGCAAGCAAGGGAACACGAGGTTTAAAAGTGAAGAGTATGCCTCGTGAAGAAGTGTTACAAGCACATCTATATATATTGAATGATATGGAAGAAATTCAACCTTATTTCGATGAACATAAGCAGGTGTTAAAGAATATGCATCCTAGAAAGAATGACATGCAGAATAAGACATGCATCCTAGAAAGAGTGACATACAGATAGCGAATGAACAGAATAAGACTCATAGGATGGTTGAAGGAAAGGGTTTCTCATGACATCGATGCTTCTGAGATGACCAAATGGTTAGCATGGGGGCCTGCATTTGAGATGGTCACCTAGAGCGGTTATGACATAAATGGGTATTCATTCTACACAAAGGTTCAAGACGACAAAAGTACAGAGCAAAATAGTGGGGTGATGGTTGTAGCTAAAGCCAAGCATTTTTCAAGTTCGAAAGATAAGAACCCTATATTGGCATCTATGGCTTACTATGAAGTTATTGAAGAAATTTGGGAGATGACCTACAACAAGTTCAAATTTCCTTTATTCAAATTTATGTGGGTTAACAATAATGCTGTTGTAGTCAACCAACAGTTTGGATTTACCTCAGTTGATCTTGAAAGAGTTGGTTATATAGATGAGCCATTCATTCTAGCAAGTTAGGCCAGACAAGTGGTTTATGTCATATACCCAGCAAATAAAAAATGTCGATTGTACTTCAAAGTAAAAAAATGAAAGGATGATGATTCAACCTTTAACCTGGACGATACACCCCCTTTTACTATAAATCCGTATAGACCACGTGAAGCGGAATTGGTGGATGATGATCACTATGCTGTAAGACAAGATCACTGTGAAGGAATATGAGAAAATACATAAAATAAGGAGTTAATTATGATATGAGTTATAGTATTGTGTGTTATATGTTTTTACCTTAGTTTACTTTATCCATGCTGATTGCAATTTATTTATATCTGACATTGATTTCTTAACAGAAATATGGTGAATTCTGATGAGTCACACAGTGATGGAGACATAGATGAAAACTCAATGGTGGTACCGGAGCCTACTGTGAAAAAGGTTAGGGGATGTACAATTATGGCCTCTTTGACTACACGTCGTCACCAACGACGGAAGATGGCGCATGTAGAATTCGATGCTGATGTGAATCCTATCGGTGCTGAGGATGATCAATTTATCATATATTTAAGATATTTGGCACAGAGCAAAGTTAGCACACTGTACCCTGGATGGCGGTCTGTTTCATAAGAAACACGGGATATGATATGACAAGAAATTGTGGTATGTAACTTTCAACACCACTTCATTTATGTCTTTATTTCGATTGGTTTAAATTTCATTATACAATGTTGTACTTTGCAGCAAACCTATGATGTTCCAGACACTAAGGAAATGAAGAAACACTAGATGGGACTTGTTCGCATACGATGGAAAGACTTCAAGAACAAGCTGGCACGATATTATGTTCGGGGGTCAAAGAAAGATAAAGATCCATGTCCGAAATATTCGTTTATGTCCCCCAAAGAATGGAGGTTGTTTGTGGCATCACGGCAAGACCCACAATCTCAGGTAACATCCTTCAGTTATCGTATACGAATTGTCGTCTACATTTTGTTGCTATCATTGACTCAGATTTCCCTCTTATGCCTTAATAGGAATTAAGTGAAGCCAACAAACAAAAGGGTGCTGCAAATATCTATCTGCATTATTTGTCTCGTGGAGGATATAGAAAGCTTCAATGAAAGATGATGGCGGAGGAGCAACAAAGATTGCAGTAGGCATCCGCCTCAGATCCCACCGTTGTCGTTCAGGCCCCTGCTCCACCTCTACATCACAAAAAATGGAGAGCAGCGAGGATGAAAGGTGGCAAGTACATAAATGAAGCAGTTGCTGAGGTGGCTGGAAGGATTGTAAGTGCTGACGTATAATAATTACATGTGATTGTTTGTCTTGGGTTTATTAGTACCTCACTTATGATGTATTATATGATGCAGGATGACCTTACACAGTAGAGCAGCCAAGGGACTTTCAGTCAAAGTGGGAGGATGGACATCTTAGCGACGGCAATTGAAAAGCCAGATAACTTAGGCCAAGTTCGAAGGGAGTCGAGTGGAACTGGTCTAGGAAAATATTTTAGACGACCATCTCAATAGTCCACTGAAGAGAAGATTCAATCTAAAGTAGCTGAGATGCATCAATCACTATGTGAAAAGTTTGACACTCAACTTCGCAACTCAATCCAAAGCCAGATACAAACCCAGATGATGGACAATCTTCGTGAGCAGATGAGAGCTGAGTTCGCAGCTCTTCTGAAATCGGGGAAGCTGATTGAAGAACTGAAGAACATGGATTCCCCTGTATTTCCCAGTAGCAAAGATAGCAATAATCTGCCTAAGACAATACTGGGTGACCCTTCTCCTAATACCCCCGTAGAAGAAGTTAGAGAGCATTGTACTCTCTACCTAGATGAGCCAATACGCGTTATTGCCAATGCTTATTTCTACAAGCAAACTACTACGCATCATTGTATGCCAATTCCATATAGCTTGTCTCGCGTCTCGGTGACACGCATTGAAGATGGTGAAGAAGTCTCCAACGTCCCAATCCTTGATCGAGAGGTGCTCCATTTAGGTCAATCCAATGGTTATTTCATTCTTTGGCCGAAAAATCTCATTTCTACACCTACAACACCTCATGAGGTAGTAGCCACCTTATGATCTTACTTGATTTTTCTTCGGCATTTATATTTATAATATGTAATTTCTACTTTACTAGGATCCAGAAGAAGCTACAAAATTTCTATTCTTATCACGGCTGCGCTAACTACGAGAAAAATTTACACCTGTGACCATGCAGATGCTTGATGAGATTTTGGTTAGTGGTCTAACATATAAATCTAGTATCGAGAAAGATGATATGAAACAATTCCTATCGCTGGAGGACCTAGATATAGCATGGCTTAATTTTGCAATCTTGTAAATTTTTTATATTCCTATCTGCAATTGATGATGTCATTGTTTAGGTTTTATATAATTCACTATTTCCTTTATTATTTAACTCTTTAATAGGACCTTCCACAATATTTGGTTCGACGTTTCTAGAGATGATTTATATGGATTTGTATGTCCTGTGAATACAACAAAGAGTTATAATTCTCTAGAACACATGGTGCATTACGTTGGGAACATAATAAGAGCGGACATTAATCCAAAGCTGTGTTACCTAGTGCCATTAATTGAAAGGTATGGAATTAGAGTTATCCCTTTAACACATTTAGCCGAATTGGTAATAATTAACTTATTTTACTAACTTTATTTTTATTTATATGTGCTGTTGTAGTCATCATTGGAGTCTTTGTGTTGTTTTCTCTCTCTTGAATATTGTGTATTGGTTTGATCCGTTGGCTGGCAGAAAGGCAGGGGACGACCAAAAATACGTCTTAGATACGTAAGTTTTTCCATTTGTAAATTATTGCTTTTAAATATGTTTAAATATGTTGTTTTCATATGTAACGATTATCAATTCAATCGCAGCGCACTCAAGACATACCAATTTATGGGCGGTAAATGTGAAAGTAGAAATAGAACCACACAGTGGTCTTATCCAAAAGTAAGTAATTTGACTTTAAGTTCTTTCATTGAAAGTTGTTTTATCCCTTTATACGTTTTAACAATATGTTTTTTATCTTTAGTGCCCTCGACAATCAGGCAATAAT
>JANTPZ010025797.1:0-12335 GCA_025593235.1 Vachellia pachyceras
ATATGCGTATATTCAGCATCCTAAACCCCATTCTTCCCCGTTTCTCTCACTCACCTATCCTCTCTTGATCTCTCTGCCCTATCTCTCTGTCAACTCCTATCCCCCCCTCTCTCTGTCAGGATTACGATCCTGAATCAGTTCAACTCAGTCAAGTTTCATTATATATTCACCAGGTTTAGCAACTAATAGCATATAGGATATACTCATTATGTCAGACATGGTACATATGATAACTAGAGATATCAGAAATGAGAACTGGTATAAAGGCATGCCTGCCTATGCCATCCCTACTCCCACCATATTTTTCTGCTACAATCAGAAATGTAATAAAATCACCCTAATTTTCTATGCATCTTGACAGGCTTAAGCAATTCACCTCACAAGCATAGTAAAACCCAAATTTTACAATGTTTTTACATACAGAAAACCTGACTTTTGATTTTAAGATCCTTAACTTTGCTTCTGGATAAAGATTCCAGTGAACATAAATTAAGGGCTTGTACAGATTCCATTTCCAGAACCTAGGTTTTGTCCAAATACAAAAAAATTTCTGAAAAACTATTTTGGATACAAAACCTCGGTTTGAAAACTAGGCTTTCTCATTCCTACTTTTTTCCTTCTCTCTTTCCTCTTTCCTACTTTTTTCCTTCTCTCTCTTACCTCTTTCCTACTTTTCCCTTCTTTCTCTTTCCTCTTTCCTACCTACATTTTGCCTCGGAATCCATAAAAGCTAATAGCTTCCCAAACATAAATCAATTTTCAAAACCTAGGTTTTGCCTCGGAATCTGTAAAAGCTATTCTCCAAAATCTATTCTTCAAAACCTAGGTTTTACCTCGGAATCTGTAAAAGCTATTCTCAAAATTGATTCCAAACAAGCCCTAAAACCGCCAATATTTCACTTAAAGAACTTGAACCGTACCCTTTATTTGGTCATTCTCAATATTTACAAACATATTTAGGCAAATGTTCCAATATTTCATAAGCTATATTCTCAATAAGCAAAACATTTCATATTCCTTTGATCAACTTTGATTATCGTAACATTGCAGCCAGAATAAGATTTGCCATGTGTTCATACCACCAACACAAACAGCCAAAAAAATTGCAAAGCACATGCTGAAGCTACAGGGTTAAAAAATAGAACTATAGAACACAAAAGCTAAATTACAAATAGAGAGAAAGGGGCATGCAAGACTCAGGCCTTCAACCAAGACAATGAACAAGATAGGCACAAATGGCAAACCATTCAGCTAACCAAAAGGACGCCATATCAATTTGAAGCACAATCATATGAGCTACTGCTAACCCATATAATGATTAAAGAACCTTGTAAACAACTTACCAACATGACCAATGAACACAACATTCAAGTGCCTTCTCTTATCTGTTACATCCTCTTGATCTTCCACTTGACAAATTTCCTTATCTTTCAAAACATTGAATAAGTCACCCGCATAAGATAATGGAAATTCATAAGTTCATTAACAGAAACCTCTCTACTTTTGAAACAAAAATCCAAATGAAAGCATGTGAGAAAATCACATGCTAAAAGTGAAAAGTCCCAACTACCTTTAGGCTCAGACAGGACAGGCTGTGCCTTAACTTCCCGCTTTAGACCTGGACAAGGTGATAGAAAAACAAATCGTGAGCTTTTCATCCTTAGTTTAACAACCACGTGCATGTGGGCACAGAGAGGGGAGAAGGGGTAAAGCAAGAGGCAACAAGGATCAAGGAAAGCATGCAACACAGGAGATGGGGCCATGACGATTTCTGGGTCTCCTTAAAGGAAGAAATAATTTATTACCTAAAGATGCAAAATTACTTCTACAATGAATTTAGAATTGTCAGGATGGAAGTGAATGAGAAGCTTACAAACAGTTATAACCACAAATTTTTCAACAGAATCCAAAATGGTAAACAATTCCGATGGTGCTAAGTCAGCAAACATTGACTATACTACTTGGCATAGCCATAAAATGAATATAACCATCGGTTGTACTACTTGGCATGAATTGAATGTAACCTGTACAAACAGCCTTTGCTTGCTATCTATCAAGGTAATTAATCATTCATTCAAAACCTGACGAGATGAAATAAACAAAAGCAAGTACATTTTACGTACGCTAACATGTGCTGCAAAGAAACAGAAGAAAAAGTGCCTGGATGTGTTTCCAAACTATGATTTTCTTTTTAGAACCCCACAAAAAAAAAATAACAGTTGGTGACACATTAGTTTACCTGTGATATTGACTGATCTCTAGAGTCTAAGGAGACCATTAAGCTCAGGTCAAGAAAGAGGTAAGTGACCAGAAAGCATTTAAACACACAAAAGATAACCCTACTCTTTAAATACAACACGTTTTATTACTTCAGGAGTAATCAATGGAACGAAAGGTGGGATTGAAATACTTTATAATATATAAATTATTCATGCATGTGAAAGCAAAAGCAGGTTTATCTCAAGGAATGAAGCTTCAAAGCAAAGCTTATGTCCAGGCAAAAAAAAAAAAACAAAGCTAGAGAATGTGGAGAGAAACGGGGTGGAAGGGAAAGAAATACAGAAATAAGTCGTCTAATTATAAATCACATTACTTTTCGAGACAAACGAAAATTTTATTTGGAAAGGATCAAAGGATAGGTAAGGAACTAAAAACAAAAGAACCAACCATATTTTTACCACCAACCTTCTTCATCCATCTTAGCAGAATTATCAACTTCTTCTGGCTTTGCATCCTCCGGAATAACAACACCATTATTGTCTTCTGTTAAATCTCAATAACAAGTTGGACTCGAAAGATTCAAAAAATTATAAATAAAAGAAAACCACTGAATCATAGGGAAAACGACGAAAATGAAAATCTAACATGCATTTCCATTACCTGCTGAATCAAGCTGTAGAGAACGGATGTCCTCCTCAATATCTACCATTAGAAACAAATTGACAAGAAAATTTATATCAACTCCCCAAGTTCCACATAAACCCAAAAATCACTATCCGACTACTCGCACATTCATAGCAGCCAGATCAGCATAGCACAAACAAAAATCATGCCAAAACAAGAAAAGACGCAGTTCGATTATAATTCGATCACCCTATTTATAAACCCAGCAATAAATCAAGCCCCACGTGTGGAAGCGAACACAGCAGCAGCAGCAGCAGCAACGAGGAAAACAATCCATGGTTTTCAAGAAACGACCCACAGCATATTCGTTCGAATTACAGATAACGCACAGATCAAATACCAATTTAGAGAAACCATAACCATGCAGATCTAAAACAGATTAGTTTCAAGAAATCAATGAATGGGATAAGAAAAAAGGGGGAAAACAGATAAGCGCATATTCGACAAGGTAGACAAATGACGTACCCATGGTGAGAGGACACAGATATTCTGCAAAGAGACAAAGGTTGAAGTGAGCAGGCGACTAGAGACAAAGAAAGCGAGCAACAACTCAGGGAAGACACTGTCTGGGGTTTTGTTCTGGAAGGCACTGCGCTATGGTGCTCTATTTTCTCACCCGGTTCGAGCTCGACCATAGTATCCGGTTATTCCTTCAAGCTGACGTGCTCCACTCTAACTGTAAATATACCCTAGGGTTTTTAATTAAAATTATTGAATTTAGCTAAGAGAAAAGGACAGATAAAGTACCTCGAAAATGGTGAATTTCAGAAAGGTGATTCAAAATTTTAAATCCCAATCAATTGATAGTTCCCAATGCTTCTTTACCGAAGTTTAAAGAAAATGACTTGAATGACCCTGTAACACATTTACACAGCATTTACGAAAGAAGTATACTTTTTAAACTGCACAAAAAAGATGCGGTCTAGAAAGTGGCCTTTATAAACCGTTCAAAGGGAAAAAAGTTTAGAAAGTTGAATTTCATTCAAATAAGTTTTAAGTTCATTCGAATGAGTTATAAGTTGATGAAAAATAAACGGTTTAAAACGTTTAACTTCAAAATATTATAATTCCTTCATTTAAAATCCAAATTTGACACATGATCTATGGTTAGAAAGCCCTTTGAATCTACTTTAAATGAGATAGATTTCAAATCAATTGGATATATAGTTTAAGAGATATCATCAAAAAACCGAACAATATCAGGAATAAACGTATTCCAGATATATGCTCAGTTTTTTTTTTTTGAACCAAACAGTTAAATCATGTATGTTACATATTCCAGGATGGGCAAAAGAAGATGTGCGCCTTTTTAACCCTTTTAGAATAAACTTCCATGGTCTCCAGATAAAAAAAATTGACAAGTATTTATAGATACTTCTCTTAATCTTTAAATGCATCACATACCGAAGATTCTATATTATTTTGGCACAGTAAAATAACCTAGCATTTAAACACACATGACAAGCCCACCGGCTTCATAACTCAAATTAAATAGAACAAAAAGGCTAAATAGAACAAAAAGGCTATTAAATAGACCATAATGTAGTGGTAACGATTTCCATTGCAGCTGAAGAAAATAAGCGAAGCATTCACCTTATTATCAAATGCAGATGTAATAATCTCCTCTTCCGCAGCTGCCAAGACTTTGATTTGAGAATTCTCCCTTCTTTGTAATTTACCACCATAGCCAATCCCTTAAATCCACTTAAATATTATGCCGTGATAACTGCTAGACAAAGGCACTCTAGGGTTGCTTGGAAGAGCAGTTAATGAGGATACATTTTTCATGTGTCCAGATAAAGTTGCGGGGCTTTATCAAGATCGCTCGCTAAAAAGCAGTGGAGAAATGCTTTTACCATTTACGAGGCAAATGTGTAAAGAAAATTATCTCATTTTGCAGAAAAACACTGTTAAACGTGTTTTTGGGGTGTTCAATCGCTTTGCCAAACACCCCAATATGATCATTTAACCATGGACAGCCAATTAACATGTCTTCAATTCCACCGGAACCAGGAGAAGTCAACATTTTTTTCACTTTCCCGGTATTGTCATCAGATATGTCCCATATTTTTGCTGACTTGTCTGCAGATACAATAAGAACCTAAATATAACATTACAACTTGAGATCAGATTCCAATTGCTCAACAAGAATTCCTTGGAAAGAGTTGGGAAAAACAACTAACACCAAGGATACTTGTTCAAAAGCACTGAGGCAAGAGTTCAGCAAAATATTCAAATAAACAACTTGACCATAACACCAAAACTGTCATCGAAATTCTACTATTAGACTAAATCAAGTTTACCAATCCTTAGGTCTAATCTTCCGGTAAAAAGTATACTGAACCTGCATCAAAAAGTAAGATTCAAGATATCAATTATCTCAAATATAGGCTTGAAATTTAATATTTGTCTATGAATTTGTAGCTTGGTAACATATATTCATCGAGACGGTAGAAGAAAACACCACAAAAAAATGGCATTTCCTTTAAGAGCATCATAGCTAACAACTCAATTATCCTCTCAGCTAGCAAAGGAAAGCAGTAAATTTTTCATTGGCATTCCTCTGAGATAAAGTGAAATATGCCTAAATTGCACGTACAATAAATTGTCTTACATCTTTACCACCAAAAAGCATTTGCATGAAACAAGTTGGTGCTTCTTGTTTGTTACTTCATTAAATTGTCTTACATATATACCACCGCAATGAGCATAATGATATGGTATGATCTATATAGCCAACCCTACTTAGTGTTGTGGTATACCACCATACTGCGATATGAAAGTTTTAAGTTATAAATTCGATAACATGTTAGTGTCTAAAGGAAAAGAACAAGATTGTTAGAACTGGATGGGATTGGCTGATTTGATTGGGAATTGGTGCCTGATTTGGGTTATCGATTGATCCGTGAGTTCTACCCATATTACCAGTTCTTGATTCCACATGCATAGAGTATTTTTTGTATGACATGACAAGGTCCGAAAATCGGTTATGTTGCATATGAAAATCAAATTGGATAGTCATGTAACATGTCACACTAAAACCCAACACCCAAAGTATTAACATAAAAAGGAATGTAAATGTAACCAAATACAGTCGAATTAATTCTCATGGTCTTTTAATCATCCGAAATAAATTATTACCCATCATGTCCTAGTCACAAATCACTTATAACATTTTTTATAAGCCTTAAAACTTATTAACAACATCTAAAAATTCAGCAATTTTCATACTTTATCTTTATTTAATATCTCCTGTAATGTATGAATGCAAATTAAACAAATCATAAATGAATGGTTCAGTTGTACATATAAATAAAAAGCTTCATAAAATAATTTATAAATGTGATCAAATAAAATCTTATTTCTCTACCTTAAAAATCATGTCAAAAGAGTATATTTATTTGAATGAATATATGATAGTCCCAAGTGGGAATTTGCCGAGGGGACACCACAAACCACGGGCATAATTTGGCATGCACGTTCTCAATCAAAATACCATAAATGTGAGATTGGTTTTTTTGTTGGGAATGAGATAGTAACCTTAAACATATACATTTTATAGTTTCATATCAAATAATGAATGATGCCAGTCATTGGAGAATCCACAGCAATGTGCAACTGACAAACTCTTATTTACAGAGCTTTTCTGTAAATTTCTTGGGACAACATGACCTAAAGCCCCTTTATCTATTTGAACTATTTACAATAATCCCCTAAAGGTTTGGAGTTATACAAATTAAAAAACTCCTAACTTGCTTTACAATTTTATTTGAATATCTTTTCCTACTTGTCTCTTGACTAGATTCAATGCTATCTCGTTTTTTTTGTGTGTTTGTGCTCTAAACTATCACTTGTATTATCCAGGGGCAGATGGGGCATCACTTGAAGTGGGAGTCTCCTTTCTGGCTTCTTGGTTAACCCATTTGAATGTAGCAACCTCCTAGTGTACCCAATCATCTTTTTCAACAACCTCCTGTGTACCCAATCATCTTTTTCAGCAAGCACCCACGAAACACATACTCTTTCACAATTTGGAACCACTAAAGTTTCCTGAATTAGTGCCTTAATTCAATTGATCAAGAACAAGGCCAAGTGTTCATTAGTTATCTTACGCTCTTCAATACATGACTCCAAATTAAACTTCGTGTCTGGTATTGATATGAAACTATACTACAATTGATCAGAGGGAGGAGGTTTTATTTGTAAACGCAATGTTCCCCAGAGTGATGCTATTCCTACTATCAAAGAGAAAGGAACCTGTGAAACCTGTTTGGCAATGGAATCTATTAAAGATTTCCACTTGCTCTATAGGTTGAGCAAGATGTGGCAATCTTAACATTCTTTGAAACATCAGTGTTAAATTCATCATCTCCTTTTGGATCTTGTGAATCACCCATTCCATCCGAAATATTTAAATGTTTTTCAAGATCCTTAAGATCTCGAATAAGATCTAAGAGACATCGACAGCATCAGGAGAGTCTGGATTTGAGTTGTCTACCCCCGGAAGCATTATCTAGTTCCCCAACGTCAAACCTTGTTCGAACAAAGATTTCTCAGTTGTGACACTAACGCTACATAATGCACAGCTCTAATCATCCTTCAGTTTTTTCATAACAGCCAGAGAATTTTGAGGTAGGAGATCCAAGTTATCATCCTCGTCTATACATTGGTGGGGCCTCTACATCTTTTTACTATTTGGTGATGATTACACAATCTCACACTCAAATCATTATATTATGACCTTTTATATAGATTTTTAGATTATTAACTAAATAAGTGATCAACACTAATCACCTTAACCAACCCATACTTCTAACATCCCCACTCAAGTTGATGCGCACCCCTTAACTCTGAATTCTTAGCTTGCCAACACAAATTACAATAAAGTGAAGTAAGTTAAATAATACAATTTTGATTTATACAACAAAAAATTTCTTCGTAATACTCTTGTCCATGTTAATCCTTAATGAATACCGGCAGTGACGTGCATTCATAGTGTTGGAATATGGGCCACCCTTGATAGATTAGGCCCAAGTCCATGGGCTAGGTCAAATGCGTAAACCTAAACCCTAGTGGGAAGTTACAAGAGGGGTAAAGTGGCTCCCCAAAGGCGGTAGACATAACGCATAGAGAAAACAAGTTTTCTCCATTCCCTTTTCTCTATCAGAGAATCCTCTCATCTCCTCTCATCTTGCCTTCGGTGCTTTTGTTGTGTCTTGTGTTTGGATCCACCATTGAATCCGAATTCCGCGTAGGTATCTGCAGATTTTTAATTCGGCATCTCTAGGTATACCCGAAATCCTTCAATGGTATCAAAGCTATTAGGTTCCTGAGGCATTTCTCTTCCGCACAGATATGAACTA
Source organism: Vachellia pachyceras (assembly GCA_025593235.1). Classification (NCBI taxonomy): domain Eukaryota; kingdom Viridiplantae; phylum Streptophyta; class Magnoliopsida; order Fabales; family Fabaceae; genus Vachellia; species Vachellia pachyceras. The sequence goes on from JANTPZ010025797.1 coordinate 8,268, forward strand.
TTGCTAGTTTAATCATGAAAATTTGAGTGTATGATTAAAGTATATCCATTACTATCATCTCTTGCTTACCATACATGCTCTATGGCAATTACTTGCTGTTCATGAATTTCCGCAAGCATGTTTAATTGAGATATATGTGTATGTATATTTCTTACTTTCCTGTATAGCATGCCGTTTCATTTTTTGGTTCAGATTTTAAGCATGTCTATGATTTTTTTGTGTATATGTGAATAGAAATCTTGTAGCATGCCTCTGGAAATCGAAACGAAAGAAAACGAAACCGAAAATGGAGATCCAAATCTGGGATCTCATAAAACATGTGTTTTAGGGTTAGAAAACATATCTATAGTGTATATCTCTTCAAGACAAGAACGTGGAGACCAAGAATCCGTAAAACGGAAACCGGATGACGGAGTTACGGAAGAAAAATGAGTTACGAATTCCATCTTATTTTTAGAAAAGGAGAAATAATTAGGCTTCAAAAATGCTTCCATTGTGTAGATCTCATTGAAAAGAAGAAATGGACACCTAGAATGCGAAAAACGGACGTCAGACGGCGAAGATATGGCCGGAAAACGTATCGAATGAATAGTAATCATCTGAAAAAAAATCTAAAAAAACGGTGGGCGGCAGCGCAGAAGGAAGGAAACCAGGTCGAGGCGCGGGTTAGAAGTCGAGTAGGTCAACCCGACGGACCGATGCAAAAACGCTGCGTTTCTGAAAAAAAAAATATTTCGGAAGAAATTAAAAAAAACAAAAGAAAATTTTTTGTTTGGATTGGGTCAGAGAGGCCCAATCCGAAAAAAATAAATAAATAAAAACAAAAAATTCTAGACTGGGCCAGAGAGGCCCAGACAGAAAAAAAAAGGTCAAGGCGGATTGGGCCAGAGAGACCCAGACCGAAAAAAAGAAAAAAATTAATTAAATTTAAAATACATTTAAAAAATAATTATTATTTAAAAAGAAAAAGGGCCACGTGGACTACCTCATCAGAACCACAACAGCGAGTGGAGAAGAACGGTCCGGCGCGTGGACTACACGCGCCACACCTGAGAATGGGCTTCGTCCCATTTTTTGAATTTTTCAGGATTTAATCTTCTCGGGGCCCGTGAGGGCGCGTGTGAACTCCAAATGAGCCGCGGTTTATTCTTAAAAATCTTAAAATTCAAGAGATTCATTTTAATATGCTATTTGCCTATTTTTGGAGGCAATTCAGGATTAATTTTTGATGAAAACCAGTGCTTAATTGAGGATTTATTGAAAATCTTTCAATGTAATAATTTCAAATCCATTTTTTTAAAAGTCATGATACAAGAGACCCCAGATAGCACTGAAACACTGTAATATGTTGATGAACATGTTCGTAACGAGTATCCTAAATTTCCAAAAAAAAAATTTGAAGAGGATTTTAAGGATGAGCCATTTTGAAGAGGATTTTGAGGAAGATCCTTAAGGAGAACATGAGGAAGTCCATGCGGAGAATCCAAAAGAGGTTCATAATAAAAATCTTGAGGAAGGCCCAGCGGAACCTCAAGAGTCTACTTCAACCCGGGTCCCGAGTCCTCATTCTCATTGAAATTCAAACCTTAAGATTGTGATGAGAACGTTGACCACCCTCTTTCACTCGCAATGGATACGACAATAGCTGAATGTGGTATGCAATGAGAACAATCATAGTTAAGAATATAAATGTATTCATATATGAAATCATTGCGAACTATGTCAACAGCATAACTGATAATGAAACTGTAGAATTCTATATGAATGTCAATATGAAGTACCTTGCAGCAGTTGGAGCTACAGGAACATTCACATTAACAACCATGTGGGTTGACGCAGTAAAGAGAACAACGAAACTTATGCTGAACAAAAACTAATACTTTAAAAGACTGATGAAACGAATAGTCGATTACTGTATTGCAAATATCTAAAGAGCATTGTGCTTTAGATTTATGTGTTTACCCTCTATATTCTGGTAATGTGTTTTAGAACATGATTTGGTATATAACTGTGACTAAATGCATTGTGAAATGTGACATGTTTAATTTATGTGAATTGTTGTGAAATCGTCATTGTTATTCGCATGATTTGTCACTTTGTAACACTTTTGATAAGTGGGAGCTTTTAGAAAATGAGAATTCTAAAAGTTGATGATTCAAGAAGTACTTATATAAAATTCTTGAAAGAAAATAATGTAGTTACTAGTGTTTGTGTGATGGGAGGTACAAACGTATTCTTCTAATCGTAAATTTAGTGATCAAATTATCTTCTTGTCAAGAATAATATAAGTATAAGACATTGTATACTGTAATGTGCTACATAAATGCTCAAAACTCAGATATATGAGAAAACATTTATTAATAAAATATCCCGTCACCTCAGACTAGAAAATGGAAACAAAAAGCATAATTGCCAAGTTGAATGAAGGGGATAAGTTGAATGGTGACAACTAAGACATCTGGCACCGGAAAATGTAGTACATATTGGAAGAACAATGAGGCCCTTGAGCCACTAACCACCATTTTGGTGGAACATGAAGCTTGGACTTCAACCCAGTGTAAGGGAAACCTAGAGTTATACTGGGTATGAAAAAAATGAGAACAGTATTGCAAGTTTTATCCTGCTGAGAATAATGATAAATGACCTAATGTGTCAGTTTAAAAAACGTCCAATTGCATATACCATGTGGACAGCTCTCAAAGATAAGTTTGGTGGAACCTCGACCACTAAGCTTAGAACGTTGACAATCAAGTTTGACACGTATAAGCTTCGGGGTATTACGTCCATGAAGAAGCACCTTTGAAACATGTCAAACATGATTAGAGAGCTCCAGGAAGTAGGACTTACAATGACTGATGAGCATCAAGTGTAGGTTGTGATCAGATCACTTTCCCTAGTTAGGAACATATAAAAGTCAACTTAACCCATAACGATAACATCATCATTTTTAATGATGTTGTGAAGCACCTTGAGTTTGAGGATGAACGCCTAGAGTCATATAAGACTTCTGGGCATGCCTATTACACCAAGGATATAGGAATTTCCAATTCCAATCCCGATTTTAAGAAGGGCAAGAAATTTCACGGAAAGGGTAGCAAGGAAGTCCCTAAATTCAAAAGGGGAAAAAGTAAAGGTTGACCTGAATAAGGTCAAATACTATGCATACCAGAAGTTGGATCACTTTGCGAGGGATTGCCCTGGGCAAAATGACCGTGGAAAAACTCAAACTCAACAGACCATGTAACGAACGATCGTAGATCCCTCGTGGATTACCGTCGGTTACCGCATTAATGCGAATGGCTTTATGTTGGCAATAACGCAAAGATTGAGGTCAAAGGCATATGCACCTGCAGATTAACTCTACGTGGTGGAAAGACCTTAATCTAACATGATGTGCTTCATACACCGAACATCCGATGAAATTTAATTTCTGTACTGTGTCTATTGAATTATGGGTTTGATGTGAACTTTCATAACAAAAGGTGCTGACATTCTTAGCGACGAAACCTTTTACGGTTTAGCTTTCCTTTAAGGAAAGTCCTTTGTTATGGATATTATTGGTGATTTCAATTTGCATGACTGTTTCGTTAGTTCCCCAATATAACTGTTGAAAAATGTCTTGCATGCTAGACTATAACACATAAGTTAGAATCGAATAATCAAACTAGCAAAAGATGGTTTGATAGGTGAACTCCAAACATGTAGATGGCCTTGTGTGAAAATTGTTTGGCTGACAAGGCAACTAGAAAACCTTTCGATATGGGAACTAGAGCAGAAAATCCATTGGATTTGTTTCATTCCAGTATATGCGGTCCCATGAGTGTGAGGGCAAGGCATGGAGCTTGGTATTTCATTACCTTTACTGATGACTTTTCACGGTATGGTCACGTCTATTTGATTTCACAAAAGTCTGAAGCACTGGAATGTTTTAGACAATATATGAACGAAGTAGAAAATCAAGTAGAACGTAAAATTAAAGTATTACGTACTGACCGAGGTCGTGAATACTTATCCGATCAGTTTAAACAGCTCTGTGAAGAGAAAGGGATAATTAGACAGCTAACTATC